>JASJOG010000169.1:0-265000 GCA_030142905.1 Heliopora coerulea | reverse complement strand
TTCTTCCTTCCATTTGAGAAATCAAGCCGAGCAATTTAATGCCAAGCCATTGCTTTTTTATTGAGCTATCTCCGGTCAAAAATATTACCCGAGGTACCGTAGCTACCTTAAGGTTCTATGAACCCCAAAACGAAGCCCGTTGTTAAATGGATGGTACTGAAGTATTTTAAAACATACTCTTCCACTTTCAGACGTGGAAGTATTATCGCGAGAATGTTGCTTACATTTGAAAAAGAGATGGAGGAACCATTAGGACCTTTAAAACAAGCTGTTATGGGTGGGACACTCGGAAATATTCGTGTTAATCCCTATTCCGTGATAGCCGTCGACATTTCAGGTAGGCCCCTTTTAGTTATTTTCTGATATTAACTTTGGGATTTTACTCTGGTTAACGTCAGACTATTTTACTTTGATTAACGTCAGATTATATTACTGTGACTAACGCCAGGGGATTTTACTCTGGTAAACGTCAGACAATTTTACTCTGGCTAACTCCAGATTATTTTACTCTGGCTAACGCCAGACGATTTTACTTGTCAAGGGGAGACTTCTTGGACAGGAAAGTGTTAAAGGAAACTCCAAACGTCAGAAACCATCTTTAAAATGTAGAAAATGCGTTTTCCTGATCTATTTGAAAGAATTTTCATGAATTAATATACACTGCTTGAGTCAACTAGAAACGTTGACTTGAGATGGATTCGAACTCGCATCTTCGGGTTACCAGACCGCTACTCTACCAATTGAATTATCGAGTCAACTGGGAACAGTACGCTCGTCTTATCTAATTTAAGTGAACGGGAGATTCTCGCGACAACTTAACGGTTGATATCCGTGAGGACATGCATTCTTTCGATTGCATTTCAGAATCATCCTCAGGGTAACATGATGACAGAATTTTCACGAATTGACCTACACCTCTATAGTCAACCGGAGGAGTTAGGTGATAATTATGTCGAGTTGATTTCAAACTCATAAGCTTGAAATATAGCCTTTATTCATCTTTTTGGTCGCTATTCAACCTAAATCATTCGTCCAAAAATTTTTGTTACTTTTTGAATATAGGTATAAAACATATATTGCATCATAACTGCAGAAAACTTCACCCAAAAGAGATTCTTTTTTTAACTTCTGAGCTCATTATTCTGTGTTAAGAAATAGATTCAAAGCTAAAAATTCAGTATACCACAAATGTTTTTAGAATATTCATTTCAATACGTATTGACAAGATTTATTATTGCTAGAGCAAGTTAAATCTGGAGTAGTGTAATGAAAAACCCACTCCTTATCGATATTTACGTTAATTTTCAATATTGCAGCAACGCCAACAGCAGCAGAGAATCGGGAAGAATCAGAAGAAGGTAAAAGTGAACTTTTGAGATTTGATTACAAAGATTTAGAACATGTTCTCACCACAAAAACTGACAAATATTTTTGATAATGCTTTTGGATTAATCTTTTTTGAAATTTGATATTGAAAAATATTCAACTCTGTTACTTCATTTCGTTGGAAAGAATCACTTGAATCTCACAGAACTGTTCTATTGCACGAGGTGAAGGAATCAAGGAAGACCGTCGAATAAATTTTCAAGATCAGAGTTTTAAATTATTAGTCTAACATAATCCACCCAAAAGATGATTACTTTTAAGAAAGTTATGTGAAAAAAAAAGTCATTTTGTTTCAGTTTGTATTTTAAGAACATATCTTACCCGTTATGATGAATTTATGTACCGGGTTCTCTTTGATTTACAATTTCTTTTGTAATCTTTCTTTACTTGCTTTTCTTCTATTTTTCTTTCTTTCTTTCTTTCACTCCTTTCTTTCTTTCTTTTTTTCTTTCTTTCTCTCCATCTATCTTTCTTTTTTCTTTTCTATCCGTCCTTCTTTCCATCCCATTCATCTCATCTATTCTTCCCAACCATTCTTTTCATTTCACTCATCCTAACCATCAGTTAATCACTCTCCCAATTCGTTAATTGGCCATTTGTTGTTTAGTTTGTTGTTACGTTCATTTCATTCATTGTTTCTTTACTTTATTCTTTTGTTCATTCCTTCATTCTTTATTTCTGCCTTTCTTTATTTCTGCCTTTCTTTCTTTCTGCAATTATTTCTTCCTGCAATTATTTCTTCCTGTAGTCGTTTCTTTAATGCTTTTATTCATTCTTTCATCCATCCCTTGTTTCTTCTATTTCCTTTTTCTTCTCAATTTTAATCTTTTCTCAAATCATTTCATCATCCTACAACTTTTAATCTTTTTCCTATTTTACAGACACTGACGATATTAAAGCATTACTCATTGCTTGTCTGGTCATTGTCGTAGTACTGGTTTTAATTGTTTTCTTTTCCATCATTATTTTAGTTCACAGGTACGTATTATTAATAAAATAATGCAACACAATACACGCTTTGATATTTTATCATGTGAGCACATTGTAACTCAGATTCCATCTTTGGATCTCACATCAAATTGATGCAAATTTTAAACCTTCGTTCACTGAAGACGTCCATTATGCTTAATAGTTTGAACAGAACAGAGATCATCAGATAGTTGTGAATTGTGAACATCCGTAAATCTTTTTACTATTTGAGTGTAACTGATCATCTAAAGTGTAGTGGCTGTACAGACTTTAACTTTCGCTCACCATTTGAGTCCACCTAGTTCAGTGGTTAGAGTGCCTCACTGCTGAGCCCAAAGCATCGGGTTGTACTCATATGTAACCTTTCCTCACCATCTTAGACTCTGTTACTCAATGTTTTGAGTGTCTCAAGTCATCAGGTGGTTACTGGTTGTTCTCACATACAGCCTTCCCAAACTATCTGTTGTCCACTTCTCTCACGATCAACAGTTAGAGCATCTTACTGGTCATCGGAAGATTCACTTCTCGATCTCCTGTTTGCATTACAAATTGCTTAAGAGCGTTTAAGCTTTCCTTGACTTTATACACTATGACACTTAGAACATAAATTTCGGTTCTATCCGAGTAATCAGAAGCCCTCACATGTTATTCAATAGTTTCGTTTTTTTATTACCTTAGATGATAGATCCAATGAGGTTATAGTAGTATAATGGTCATGAATCGCATGTCAGGATAGAAATCCATTTATCCACAGTATTCTGACGGATTATCTATTTATTACGTTTAATAGACGGACTATTTTGATATTAGAGTAGTGGAGAGGAAAACTGGAAAAACTACTGCTCTAGAAAAACAGTGAAAAAGGAAATTTGTTTCAAACGTACCAAAAGGGAGAAAAAAGTGTCGAACGATCCCTGACGATTCAAAAAATTTCTGTGGAACAAAAACTCCCCAACTTCCCCTAAAAAGTAACGGTTTGTTCCTAATTATTGTATACTTGAAGGTATTATTAAAATGCCATTTGCTTTGTTTTTATTTGCAGAATGAAGAATAGAACTTAATGAACGAGATGTTCGTCGATTAAGTCAAACTTTTGGATTGAAAAAGCACTCAGCTATCAATAGGTGCATTTCTTGGTTACTTATGATCGTCTTCGCCTCAATGTTTTCAGGAAAAGCGACATCGCAACTTTATTCTACATCATCACCGTCTCCAGATACAGGACAGGAGTGAACGAGTTCCTGAGAGGGAAGACCAGGATAACGAGACCTTTTCTCGCTGAATTACCACTCGCCCTGGTGTATGCGATTCATTTATAAAAAGTCTCCTGGAGGTGTTGCAACATTCGTCAAAGAATAGCAGGCAGCGAACTCGATTTCCATATCTGGAATGTTAACTGGCCAATGAAGTGTGAAGCCAAGATGGCCACTGATAGAGAGCAATTTTGTACGTCAGTTTTAGTCCTCTGCATGGTCTTGTACTTCAGTTTTAGTCTCCTACGAGACTTTTTAAATTTTCTGAAGAGTTTTCTTTGAAAATACACACAAAATATTTCTTTCAAAGGCAGAAACGAGTTTAAGAATTTGAAATATATTTCTCCAAAGACAAACAAAGTTACAGGTTATATATTTTCAGGAAACTACTAAGTGCTCGTCCTATTTCAACCGTTAGTTTTTCATCATCAGACAATTTAGTACACTTGTTAGGCCATACAGCAATGAATCTTTTTAAATACTCGATAATGTAAAAGTGGTCCAGTAATGTTTCGCCTGAGCACATTTTCCATGATTGTAAATGTTTTCGAAGCCAAACCAAACAAAAAACAAAGATTAAAGTCGTGTAAAGGACTGGAACTGACGTACAGGATCTCGAAGAGGACTGAAACTGACGTACAAAATTTCCCTACATGGGCAGCTTCACTTTTTGCCCGACTAAATGACTGGGAGTTAGCATTCCAGCATGGAAATCGAGTTCACTGACAGCAAGTAGTAATTATGGCTAACTCTTCCCCGGCCGGACCAATCTTCAATTATTTTACTCTGGTTAAAAGCGCTGTTACACCACGTACCTTGTCTTCCAACGTGTCCCCAACGGCTGAATCTGTTGTACTGCAATGGCGTGGTATGTGGTGTTACCCTGGGAACGGTCTGTGCGCCTTTTATCACCATGGCGACCGAAAAGGACTAAGACTGGACCCTGTAATTCATTTTCATTGGTTGATCACCACTGCTGTTATGAGACAAGTTGACAAGGGATGTTACACTGTGCAACGCCTCAAAAATTCGTTGCAATTGCAAAAAGTCGTTTCCTGGAAACAAACGTTTTCGATCAAATCGGTCATCATCAGGTTTTTAAAAAACGTTTGCTCCAATTAAAAATTGTTTTACCATATGTGTTAAGAAACATAACTCTTGGGAGTTTAAAACGCAGCAAGCTCGTATTACCCCGTAAACTGACAAACAAAGGCCAATTTCGAATGCTTAAAAGCAATTTATTTCATTTAACACATCTTCCTTCTTAATTACAAACGCAATGTGTTGACGGACAATTTCCAACGGCGCAATTTGCCATACACCAGGCGTCCATTCCTGGACCGTTATACGGGGGTACACTCCGGCAGTTACCAGGCTCCGCTGTGACCGGTGGCCTCGGTGGCATTGTGCTCGGTTTTGGTAGCATTGTGCTCGGCTTTGGTCGCATTGTGCTCGGCTTTGGTGGATTGGTCCCAGGCTCTTTTGTCGGTGGCAAAGGAGGTAGAACTCCCTCAAGGGCTCTGGCAACTGTTTTAATCAGTGGATACTTCTCCCCACCACACATTCCCATGAAATCGTCGAGATCCAGAGCCCAAAACATTGCTCCGAGAAGTCCTTTCTCTTTAACCAACTGAACTTTGTCCAAAATGCTCTTTGGAGTATCAAAACCGACCCATTGATCTCCGTAATAACCGTACGGAGAACCAGCTTCGCTTTCTTCCACCAACGTCAAAGGCATGGTGCAGATCTCGTAGTAGGAGAGGAAACCAGGCTCCCGGGTGTATTTGCCCCTGTCAGCCTTTCCTCTGGTCGGAGCTCCAAGACCATTGTTGTTTGGCGAAGCCAGCTTGAATGCCCTGCCGTAGGTCGCCATGCCGAGGGCAATCTTCCGTGCGGGCATTCCACCCTTCATCCAGTGTTCGACAGCGTAGGTCACGGTGAGTTTATCGTCGCCGATCATGGCGGTGTGATGACCAGTGGTCGTATCCCAGCTGCCATGGAGGTCATACGTCATCAAGTTGATGAAGTCCAGACTCTTCGCAATTTCGGATATCTCGTACGCCTTGTCCACGGTCGTATATCCAGCGGCAACAGCAGCGGTTAACAGCAACCTATCGTTTCCAGTCTCTGCAGCCTCTTTTTTGAACGCGTCCAATAGCTCAGCGCAGAGAACGCTGAACAAGCGTTTGTCCTTGGGTGGAGAGTTTCCCCTGTTTCCAGGATATTCCCAGTCTAGATCCAACCCATCGAATCCATATTTCCGAAGATGGCGTATCGAGGATTCGATGAAGATTCGTCGGTTTTCGGGCGTTGCGACCATTTTCGAGAAAGGACTTTCCCACCCGCCTTCGTGGTTCCAACCACCAACTGCAAGCAAGGTCCTCAGCTCTGGGTTTACCTTTTTCATATCATTCACACGAACATACATCTTGTCGTCGTTCCACTCGTACGGAACAAGTGTGTGATCACGGTTGATCTTAGCGAAGGCGTAGATGACGTGGGTACAGAGGATCGGGTCGATGTTTTCCGGGAAATACTTGGCACCTTCGGGTCGATACTGCGCCCAGTTCGTGTAGTAACAAACGCGAACGTTTTTGGCCGCGAAAGCGACTGAGACGTACGCGAGAAACAATAAACACAAGTAAGACATCGTTGAAATGCTAGTCAGAAGTCTTCAATGGTTTAGTGAATGGCGTCTGGGGCTGAGTCTATTTATAGTTACACAGCCCTGGCTGATGCAATCGTGTCGAGCAATTTTTAGGGGGGTTGTGAGCTTTTTTCCGTTTGCTACAGTTGTCTTGGTGTCAGCAAAGAGGAAACACAATTCACATTCTTCAAACAAAACATGACATTCTGTTTGGTTTTGAAAAAAGAGCAGCCCATCACACCTGAACTTATTTCATCTTAAAACTAACGTGAAATTCGTGCAATTTATGGGACAAAAAGTCACCTGAAAATGCTAATCAAATCTTCATGGTTGGGTCTCTGCAAATTACTATACTTGGACTGCCTTTGGCAAAAAATTGTGAAACATGTTGCGTTTGGACTCTTTCCTTTTGCATGTAATGCCACATTTTTAAAGTGCCCCCAGGACCCCTAACCTTTTTCACATAACAAAATTGAATGATCAAGATCTTTATAAAATTATGCTTGACTAATGTTTATAACTAATTCAACTTTCGAATCTTGATTTTGACTCGTATTCTGAGTTTTCAAGATGTTCCTCGTCGGACTATGTTTTATCTTGAACGTTTATAAGTTGGGAAGGTTTGAAATAAAAAAACTTGTGGTATAACCCATGCTCGTTTTCAAATCAAATCAGGTCGAACGTAAACCAGGAGACATTGTCGTGTCAATGTTTTATTAGAAGCTAATGTTTTTCAATCCCTGTCATGCACTTTAACTGAGCATTTCCACCATCTTGTCCAACCCCTTCAGCTGTGTTCAATATGTAAAAAGTTCATTTTGCTTTAATTTTAGAAATGTTTTGAGGACTTTTGGAGATATTTTCCTGCGAACCTCGGACCCCCAATGGAAAATTTCTCATATTTTAAGCTCCACCCAGACATCAGGCCAAGATTTGCCCGTATCGATGTTTTCGGTGGAAATCAAGGTTGCACCTTAATCAAGCTTGCTCTAAGGATCGTTTGTAGGGATAGGAGACTACCCCCGGAAAATCTTTGCTATAGTCCATAGTATCTTGTTTGTTCATTTGCTACAGCTGAGTTGAACCAGGCGATATAGACGACAATGGAGAATCGTGTGTCTAAACCGTCATGTTTGTCATCCTGCGTTAACATTATAAGGATTTTTAATTCGTCCACTTTGCCTGCGGCAGCTGAATTACCCTGATTATCACTACAAAATTTGACTGTTTTAATGATTACATTTAACTGATTGACTTGTAATTTTGTTTGTTTTTTTTACAGTTAACTTTCTGACATCTTGGTCAAACATAGTTCCTAATTAGATAAACAATTACTAAAAATTAAGCAAGGCTCAGTGATTTTCTCAAACTTAAATTCCTAAAATCGCAGATAGTTTCAATGCAACTAAACTGCGTTTTTGAATAGCATGCGAGGAGAACCATTAACCAGAGACAACCTGAGCTGCCTAGTTCAAGCTGTTTGACCATGCTTTGTGAGTATGAGATTTATATCTTTCATTAACATTACGCATCTGAGTCTCACTAGCTCAATGGCAAGTAGCGTCTCATGGGTCATCAGAAGTTTGTGGTTTCCGTTTCATCTAGGGCTCAGAATTTGTCTTTCTGAGGTTGGGGCTGAATACACGAAAGAAGTCTAATCAGCGTCTGCTAAACTAGCTGGAAATACAACGTCTCACACCGCCTTAAATGTTTGATATGTACTTGCCATTTACCTTTCCAAGGGAATTCTTGGTTGAATCAAGGCAGAACGGCGTACGATAATATGAAAATTATTAATGTATACGAACCGGACACGGGTAATTTTCATTCACATTTTTCCGGATGAAATGACGTCATTTATGCTTCTATCCCAGCACAGGAACTCTAAAGCAATTTCCTATTTGTTAAATGTGGACTTGGGAAATCATTTTATATTTCTTTAATGCTTCTATTAACTCTTCGAGTTTCCCGGTGGAAAGTCTTTCCTTGACGAAAATCCTCTGGTGTTAGCCCCAGTAAGATAATACCAGACTCATTCCTCCGGGAAAGAGTTAACTGAAAATTCCTCAGGTAACTTAATCTGAAAATTAATGCTTGATTAGAACGGCGTGCGGGTGTGGGAAAGAAAAACGGATATTTCATCAAATACCGAGGTAATTTATGCCTCAATTCTCTTAGAGGACAGGAATGATTTCGTTTTATAGTCCATCTCAAGTCCATTATACGAGCTTAATAAGTACAATGCGTACAAAAAACATCTGCTCCGACATTTTTTGAGCAATTAATGAAGAGAATACAACTCATATGTTGTAAATTTAACGACGGTTTTGTTCCTTCGTGAATGAAGACCCTATCCACGTTCTGATTGGCTAATGATTTTCCCGCCACAACATTGTCTTCTTCAAAGTCGTTTTCAAGCAGCGCGTTTTAGCTTTTAGTTGTCCATACAAGACTTCAGACAAAAATATGGGAAAAATTTAACGAACAAGAACTGCAGTAGAACTCTGCCAAAAAAGAGAAGGTAGGAGATTTGTTAATGTTGCTAACAACAAGGCCATGTGTTTTTGGAAAAGAAATGTGCCGCAGCTGAAGCAAACCACAAACAGAGCATCCATACGAATATCTTTCGCGACTTTACTTTTTTCAGTTCGCATTCGACCTTTATTACCTTTCTTTTACTATGCTAGCGGTTTTGCTCGTCAAGAAGTACCACATCGGACCGGAAAGCATTAAACTAGCTCCGGCCTATTTAGGTCGCGGATAAATTCTCAGTAGGACAGTTTGCAAGTGTCTCAAACGCTTATTTTCGCGGTGGTATGTTTTCTCTTGTAAAACCCCAAAGTGTACACTTTTGACGAAGAAAGTGTGCTGTCTCAATAGAAATAAGGATAGTGCTGCTGTCACTTTCCGAGAGCAACGTTCTTGGCCTTCCAGAGAAGGTTAACTTTTAAGTCTCAGCCGTACTTAAAAACGGAAACAATTAGTATTGCAGTGAATGCTTTTTATGATTTCATTAGTTCGTCTAAGGTGCAAATTAGACATTTCCATTGGGGGACCCTAATTTGGACTTAGTAAACTTAGTAAACCGGGCTGCATCTCGATCTTTTGAATGTATCTTCTGCACCTGTAATGCTAAAAAATTTTAAAATGTCTAATTTCATAATTATTTAAAGATTGCACTACTCTAACAACAGTTGGGGTGGCCCGACGGTTTTTGAGGGGCTGGCTCTTATCCCCCCGCGACAGTTACGTTATTGCAGATTGACTGGAGCCAGCGGTGATACAAAGCAGAACTGCAAGTTCCTTCAAGTGTTATTACACCAAGTTTGAGAGCCTCTTTCTCTCCTGGTTTTCAGGGAAAAGTGGATCGTTGCATGTGACTAAACCTTTCTCAAAATCCAAGATTTGCTCTACCACCGTTTGTTTCTGGTTCAAGAATGCCCATGTTCAAAGGTTAGTGTCAAGTTAACATGCTATCGCAGTATTCTGTTTCTTATTCGTTGCAAAATGGGCTATTATACTGTATAGAATAGAATAGGAAACTTTATTTACGTGTCAAATTATATATAGCCGAGGAGAAGAACCCTCTACTAATTGGGGACACCTGTACAAACAATTAACAATATTAAAATATAAAATATGATAACAATACGTGAAAATATTAAAAACGTTAAGAATGTTTGTATTGCTATAATATTATTTGACCCGTTATTGATCCGGCAAAATGGCTGAAATATCTGGATATTTTTCTAAATTTTCTGACTCAATAGTGTATTTATATCAGAAAGCTGTATTTTGCTCTAAAATGTGTCTAAAATATGATGTTTATTCGTAAGTTGCGTTAAAAAGCCTTGAAATTCAAAAATCAGGGAATTATGGCCAAGCTGGAGGTTTAAATTAACGTTCCGCATTGTTGTTAGTTATGTGCTGTTTTTAAACCACGTCTACTCCTAGAAAAACATGTTTTTCCTATTGGCTTAATATTGGATTACTCACCCTTGTTGATACTTTGAGATCTCTTTAAGTATTGTCCTTTGGGGAAGGGTGGCTACAGTATGTTTGACCTCCTCTCCCAGCATGGCTGCATACCCTCATCTTAGCAATATGTGGTTGGGGTAATCAGAGCTCCCTCTACATTAGGCATTCTGACCATACATGAGCTTTACTGTCCTCGTCTTACCCTAAGCATTAATCTGACTTATGTTTGCCTATTTCACACTCAAGATCAGTTTCATTCTAGCAGTCATTACCTTTTAAACTCTCCTCATCTTTTCCCAAGCATTAATCTGACTTATGTTTGCTTATTTCACACTCAAAATCAGTTTCATTCTAGCTGTCATTACCTTTTAAACTCTCCTCATCTTACCCCAAGCATTAGTCTGGCTTATGTTTGCCAATTTTACACTCAAAATCAGTTTCATTCTAGCAGTCATTACCTTTTAAACTCTCCTCATGAGAATCTAGTACTTGGGTAAATGACTCATCAGATGCCATCTGCCTGCAAGCCATTTGTTGTCTATTACTTGATTATAATGGAAGCCAAACTATCAAAAAACATTGCAACTTCACTTTTTCTGAGCCTGCAGTCTAATTTTACATGAAAATCTAGCCCAATCATTGTCCAACAAATTACCAGGGTATTTGTTTATCATAGTAGCTGGAAAACTGACTGCTTGAACAGCAGGATATGTCATTTAGTGAGAGGAAAACTAGCTGCTCAAATTCAAAGGGTTAAATGCATCCCATAAACCTTTTAATGGCTACTATTTGGCAAATTATTAATTTTACTTTAGCTAATGCTGGACAAATTTCTTCATTAAAGGAAGACCTCATGAAAACTACTCATGTAAAGGGTTAATCCTTTAAGTATTATTGCTTTAAATATTAAGTATTCAGATACTGTTTTGTTTTTTTTTTGCACACTAATGAACTTGAAACACCACTGGAATCTGTTTTAACCAAATTGAATTTAGAGAGGGGTTTTCTTGAATTGGAGCAGGAAATCCTTCTTGAGAAAAACCAATAAAAACAGATGGAATGTAATACCAGGAATAGTTAAGTATGTGGATAATCACATAGTAATGTAAATTAATAATAATAATATTTAATTGATTAATAATAATAATAAGTAATATTAATTATAATTAATAAATTAATAATAATTAATTAATAATAATAATTAATTAATAATAAATAATAAATAACTAATAATTAATAATAATAATTAATTAATAATAATAAATAATAAATAACTAATAATTAATAATAATAATTAATTAATAATAATAATAAATAATAAATAACTAATAATTAATAATAATAAATTAATTAATAATAATAAATTATTACATGTGTATGGCAGAGCTCACTATCCAATCTGTATGCAAGATGGTGCATGCTGATTGGCTGCCTAGCTATTCAATAGGTTTTTCATATAGACAAGCAAATTTTGACAGGAAAATTTCCATGTTGGTTTGAAGACAAGCAAACCAAATTCAAGTACATTTTACCAAAGATTTACAGTATTAAGAAACTACTAAAAAAGTAGCTAAATCTTATTACAATAATTTTAGGCAGAAAACTAAGTGAACTGTTACAAAAGATACAAAGTAATAGGT
Source organism: Heliopora coerulea (assembly GCA_030142905.1). Lineage (NCBI taxonomy): Eukaryota > Metazoa > Cnidaria > Anthozoa > Scleralcyonacea > Helioporidae > Heliopora > Heliopora coerulea. Next base: position 253,127 of record JASJOG010000169.1, on the reverse strand, counting down.
AAAAACAAGCAAGTAAATCTAAGCCACTGACTTGGAAAATGAAAAGTTCATTAAAAGCACTGAAGAAAGGAACCAAAAGCCATATAATAAGTTCTTTATTAGCCTCATTGGTTTAGTCTGTATGGGAAAGTATTTGAGGCACAGACCTTGCTCCTTTATTACTTAGTTTGCATAAAAACCTGAATCAAGTACTTTCTCATACAGACTGAACAAACAAGGTTTATAAGTAAGCATTATTCTATTAGTCTGATGATGACTTAAGTAAAGTTGAACATTTACCATTAAAGTTTTGCTTCATTAATAATCTAACTGTAATTATACACCCTTTTCTCAAAATTATATTCATTCAGCTTTTATTGAAAAATTCAGTTGGCTGATGATTCTGGAAAAACCAATAACTTGTTGATGTCTTTTCACAAGAGCTGTTTTTTTTTCTCAGAAGATTAAAATGGGCTGAAGAAATCATGTAGCAACAGCAAAGAAGATGATGTGTTTTGAAAGACTGCTACTCATAAAGCAATATAGATTCTTACTGTGATCTTCATTTTTACCAATTACTTTCTTGTGTTTAATATTAATTATTTTCAAGTCTAACACTCTATAGTAGTTGAGTATAGAGGAAAAAGCAGAAAAATAGCAAATAGGGATCTAGAAAGAAGTCATTTGTTATTGCCAATGACAGCCATTTCTAAATGTAAGAAGGAAACAAAGGCTAATGCAAAGACAGTCAAGACTGACTACTCCTTTGTGCAGAAATTCAATGCATCTGGAGTTGAACTGAAGGGAATCCATTTTTTACATATTATGGTAACCATAAGGGACACAGCTGCACCAAAGAATCTCATTGTGGATTATGTCAATCAATTTTATGTAGCAGAGTTGGGCATCATCTCCTAATGCAGGCCCATACCAAAGGGTCAATTGCAGGGGAGACTGACAGGGTCAATTTTTACCCATTATTAATCTCATGTATGCTTTTAATTTCCTCAATCTTTTCTGGCCATTTGTCACACTTCTTTCCTGCAAATGTCTGGGGGCCATCCCCCATCAGGTACAGACCTGCAGTGGACTAATCTCCAGCTTGATTAAACTCTTTAAGGGCTTGAGTACACTTTAGAATTTTATTCTGGCTAATGCCAGGTGATTTAATTCTGTCAGCATAGTTAGGCACCTGCACCTTAGTGAGCTGATGCAACCAAAAGTAGCCAACAACTTCATGTCAGATTCATTAACCAAAACAGAGAACTAATTCAGAGCAAGATTGTATTTGGTTCATGTGTTCTGTGTGTGGAATGATGACATTGGAGCACTTATAATTTTGGGAACGAGAAAGCAATATTTTTCCATGAGCTTATACCCATTTGCAGTTCTCAAAAGAGGTTTAAACCTCACTGGCAATACCTTGTTCACTTCGCCTTGAAATCATTAAATAATGGAAAGATGCTATTGATAGTCAGCAATGCAGACTCAAACATGAACAAGCCCATCAGCTTTTAGAAAACATTCTGACTGTATTTCTTGCATGACTGAGTAGAAAATTCAAACTGCAGCCAGGTGAAAAATAAGATATATATACCATAGTTTTGCACTCCTCTGCCTAAAAAACAGCTTTAAGTATAACATAAAAAGTCAATGTTCATTGCCCAATGTTTTACACTCCAATTTAATATTATCATCAGGGGTGAAGTACCCCATCTTTGTTGTCCTAGTTTAGCACAGCACAATCAAACAAGACTTTATGCTGTTATGGTCTCCTATCTTCACCTTGTTTAAATTCATTTTATAGTTGCAGTAAAATGGGGAAAGGAGAAGTTTAATGATCTTGAAGTGAATACTGATGAATCACCTGAATTGTTCAAAGCACAGTTATTTGCTCTGACAAATGTTGCACCAGAAAGACAAAAGATCATGTTGAAAGGAACTGTCTTAAAGGTAATGTACAGCATGATAAATTAGAACACCTACAGTTCCAGCAGTTTCACTTAGGAATTGAACTAGGAACTCTACCTAAGATAGACAGAAGAGCATTTTGGCCCAGTCAAGGGCACTTAATGGCCACATACATGCAAACTTGATGTTGCGGATCATTGACAAGCCATCAGCCGGACACAGTAGCCTGCTAGGAGTTTCCTGTGATTAATTTAAGGCACAGTGGTACAGAGGTTTTCTCAAGGGAGGCCATTACAGGATGCTATTCTGATGTTGCCTGGGGGAAACACTGGGTTTCACTTAGCAGAAATTTAAACTAGGGTAGGATTCTGCCAAAAATAAAAACATAAAAAAAACCCCCAAACAAACAAGAGAGCAATTCTATTTCAGAATTGTCCTCAGAGATATGTGAACATGAAAATTTCTGTTCACGTATCTCTGAGGATGATTCTGAAATAGAACTGATACACTGCACATCCTCTTGTGGATAAATGTTAAGCTGTCATGAGAATATCTTGTTTACTTAAGTTGGATAAAAACTCACCTCCAACTCCTGTGAACTTGATAGCTCAACTGGAAGAGCAGTGGACTGGTATCCCAAAGGTGCAAGTTCAAAGCTTGCTCTAGTCAACATTTTTCAGTTGACTTTGGCAGTGCCATATTATCATGGAAAAAATTTCTGTTCAACAGAGCAAGTTACTGACATTTTGTACAAAAGTCCCAAATGAGAGTTACATTTGACTATGATAAAGGGCTTTTGATTGAAATGTCAGTACCTTGTACTTAATAATTTTTTTTCTTTTCTGAGTACTACCTTTAAACTTTCACTTTGTTGATTTGAAACTGCTTATGCAGTATTCTATTTTTTATGTTGTAGTTGGCATGGAATCACTGGCAGAACTGCCTGTTATCACGGGTATATGCCCCCACAAATCAACAGGGAAAGTGGGACCTTTACTGCATCATTAGTAACATGGAATTTATTAATCAATGATGTGATTGTGGTAGCTTGGTAATTATGTTTTCAATACGCACACTCTCAAGCTGTTCTCACAGAAAAACTTTCTGAGTCCCTGACGGGAATCGAACCCATAACCTTCTGATTGCTGGTGAGATGCTCTAACCATTGAGCTACTAAGACTAAGATGGTGAGCAAAGGTTAAATTTGTGTACTGGTTCATTACTGCTATCAGCAGTGGATTAAACTACCTTGATGTTATCAAGTACAGTAGTGAGTACACCTTATCCTAATCCCAGTTTAAGGTACTATGTATGAGCATGAAGGCTGTTGCTAGGCTTTTAGTGTGAAAGGTATAGTTTTGGTGAGTAATTAATAATTAAATACCAATATATAAAGGTGTGTAGTGTTGCCAAGTGATTAAGAGTGGTTATCATAAAGTTGTGCAATAATCTTTGAAATCTCAAATCATCACATCAAACCCAAGCATTTAGGAAATTATTATGTTGAGTAGGTATATAAGTATAAATGTTAGTAATAAATCTTGGACTGAATTGAATTCACTTTTCACCTTGCACTTTACTACTTGATCTTGATAATTAATAATAATTTATAATTTAATAATAATTTAATAATAATTTATTTAATCATATCCATCTTAAGTGAGAAAAATACAATGGATTTACAATGGTAGAAAGTATTATACAAAATTGCAGTTTAAAATGTAACAAGAAATATTAAAAAAACCAAAAGAATATAACTTCCTAAACTACTTAAAAATGTTATTGTGTTGATAAAATTACTAATTATTTTATTTATACTAACTAAACAATTCAGCTCATGTTCATCAAGATTACTATTGGTAACATTAAGGACTGTAATCTGGTATTTGCTGACTTGAGTATAAGTATAGGGGGATACCCCCAGCCTCCTTTGCCAATGTTCTGTGTTTGAGTTCGTGTCCACGTCCATTTGTGTAAATGTGATTCCAGTTGAATCAAGTTGGAGTCTTAGGAATTTGGCATAGAACTTCAAGTTCTCGTCTTTTGAGTACATTTGTGTCACTGCTGAACTGTATCATGTGGAAAGTCTCTCACGTGACAGTAGTGAGTAATCATTTTGACATCATGATAACCTCTCATATTAAAAACTTCCAAAAACCATAACCAGCTGACAATTTTAAAAAGTAAAGTATAAAACATAATCCGAAAATTAAGATCTTGAAACTTGAGATACAAGTTAAAACAAGACAAAGACAAGTGCGGTCGTCTTGTTTTAACTTGTATCTCAAGTTTCAAGATCTTAATTTTCGGATTATGTTTTATACTTTACTTTTTAAAAACTTCCAACGGCATTTTGGAATCCGGTGCTAAACGAGACGTGTCCCTGGTTATTAACGATGCTTTATAATCAAGGTGAAATGATGAATCACAAGTAAGAAAGACGTGAGAGTGAGAGATATATTAGATGCTCAAGTGAACTACTGTCAGGCAGGGGCGGCCCCAGGAATTAAATTAATATTGTTTTTGGTGGGGCACAAAGGATCTTGAATGGGCACAAAAGTTGGATCCGACTGCGGCAAGTATGGTGTACTGTCTCCAAACCGTTTAATGATTTCTTTGTTGTCTGTGCGCGTCTTTCATCTTATCTTATTTCCATAAAATGTCGGCAGGCAGGCCGAACAAAAAATATCTACGATCAGCCGTCAAACGGTTCATTAGTTCATTTAACATCAACGCAGTTTTGATTACACCTTTTTTGCAATCAATCCGTCAGAATTGTGTTGAACAGAAACTGTCTTGAAGAAGTACTGATATTTTGCCATTAGAGCTCATTTAAGCAGGGAAAATTAGGGAAAATAGTAGAATCCCCAATTTTTTTTTGGGTGGGCTTTTGCCCGCCCAGGCCTCACCGTGCCGCCGCCACCTGCTGTCAGGCAACTAATTTTGGATCCTCTGTGTTATTCGTAAAGTTAAAATCGCCTTACATTCATGATTTTTGTATGTCCGCTTTAGGATGACAGCTGGAGTAACATGAAACTGAAAGATGTAAGTTTTTTCGTGTGTAATGTTGAAACGTTGAACATTTAATATTTAAAGGTCAACTCAAACTACACTACCTATCCTCTCTGATCATTCATTCATTCATTCAACTCCAAAATACAGCAGGTGAGAAATTGAGTGTAAGATAAATATTTTTATTGTTATCACAGAAAAGTTCAATGGCTTTGACCTGAACTGAGTCTGAAGATTTCTACAAATAATATTGCAAAATATTATTCATCAATCTATGTCATTTCTCCCCAAAATGCGGGGGTTTAAGATGGCTTTACTTAAAGTGGGAAGTTTAAAAAAGCACATTGATGAAGTGCGGATTTTACTTTCCGACAATTCAATCGATGTTTTAGCAATAAACGAGACAAGGCTTGATTCAACAATTAGCGATAATGAGATGCATATACGTGGTTATGAGCTTGTACGACGTGATAGAAACATTAATGGTAGATTGGGTGGGGGCGTGTGTTTTTATGTTGGTCGTAACATAAATTACTCGTCACGTCTCGACCTATCTATAGATCAGCTTGAGAATTTATGCATCGAAATTCGCAAACCAAGATCTAAGCCTTTTCTCGTTGTGACATGGTATAGACCACCAGACTCACTCGTTGATAAATTTCGTCATCTTGAGACATTAATTGGCAGAATTGATGCCGAAAATATTGAATATTATTTATTGGGTGATATGAATTGTGATCTATCCTCGGAGATGTTAGATCACAATTCAACTAAACTAATGAATATAGCTGATCTCTATAGTTTACAACAAATAATAAGCAATCCTACTCGCATAACTATATCATCTTCAACAATGATTGACCTAATATTTACGAATTCATTTGATAAAATTGTTTGCTCCGGTGTCTCTCATGTTGGGATTAGCGATCATAGTTTAGTCTATGCATTTCGAAAACTTTCAAGTGGTTTACTTACTAAAGGCCGTACTACTATAACATATAGAAAATTTAAGAACTTTGATTCTGTCAGTTTTCGACATGACATTTGTTCTCAAAATTGGGATGTTATTAAGACTTATGATAATCCGAATGAAATGTGGCAAGTTTGGAAAGATAAATTTAATAAAGTTATCGATAAACATGCTCCATTGCGCTCAAAGCGTGTCCGAGCATTTAAATCGCCTTGGATCATGCCACGATTAAAGCAATGTATGCATGAAAGAGATCTTTTAAAGATAAAAGCAACTCGTTCTAATGATCTTAATGACTGGTCTGTTTTTAAGAGAAAGCGTAATGCTGTTAACAATGAAATTAAGGAAGCAAAAAAGGCGTATTATCTGAATGAATTTCGTGAAAATAAGAACAACTCAAAACAAACCTGGAATATTATTAATGAGCTTACTTCTAGAAAGCACTATAATTCGCAAATAACAGAGATCAACTTAGATGGTTTAGAAATTAATAGACCGCATGAATTAACTAAGGTGTTCAATGACCATTTTGCTAGTATTGGTCCTAAGCTCGCTGAGAAAATTAACGGTAAAGAAAACAGCCGTTCTTATTTGGATTATTTATCGTGTCTTAAATATAGAGCTAGTTTCCAATTGAAGGAGACAAATTCCTTCATTGTTTTTTCACTTTTATCAAAGTTAAGCAAATCTAAAGCAACAGGTTTGGATAAAATTTCTACTAAATTTCTTCGTTTGTGCCCAGACTTGATTGCTGAATCTCTTTGCACAATTTTCAATTGCTTAATCAACACAGGTATTTTTCCTGATGAATGGAAATGCTCGAAAGTTGTGCCTTTGCTTAAACAAGGAGATCGTAAAGATCTTGAGAATTATCGTCCCATTTCAATTATTTCAGTGATAGCAAAAGTTTTTGAAAGGATAATTTATGATCAAGTCAATGCCTTTCTTATAGATAATGATCTTCTTTCTAATAGCCAATCTGGGTTTCGACGTTTCCATTCCACAGCCACTGCTCTTCTTGAGGCTACCATTGAATGGGCATATAACATTGATCGTGGAAATGTTAATGCTGTAGTTTTCTTGGACCTCAAGAAAGCATTTGACACTGTGGATCATGACATTCTGTTGTCAAAACTGCATGCATATGGTATACAGGGAGTTGCAGGAGATTGGTTTAAATCCTATCTGAGTAACCGTAAGCAAAAATGTTCTGTAAACGGTTTTCTTTCTGATGATCAAACTTTGCTCTGTGGAGTCCCACAAGGGACAATACTAGGGCCACTTTTATTCCTGATATACATTAATGATTTACCAAATTGTCTTGCACACTCAAAGCCTCGTATGTATGCAGATGACAGTCATCTGTCGTATGCTAGCGACAATGTTCTTGATATGGAAGAGAACCTTAATCAAGATTTAGAAAGTATAAATGAATGGCTAATTGCAAATAAGCTTACTTTAAATCATTCTAAGACGGAATTTATGTTAATTGGTTCCAGACTAAGAATAAGAACATTCCAATCATTGCCATCATTAAAAATTGGTGGGATGCCCATTAATCAGGTTTCACACACAAAATCCATTGGTGTATGGGTTGATGTGAATTTATCTTGGAATGACCATATTGATAAATTATCTAAAAAGATTGCATCTGGCATTGGTGCGCTAAAATGCATAAGATCATTTGTTCCACGTACGACGTTGCAGTTTATTTTTAATTCTTTAGTTCAACCACATTTTGACTACTGCTGCGTCGTTTGGGACAATTGTAACAAAACCCTTGCGGATAAGTTGCAAAAACTACAAAATCGGGCAGTAAGAGTATTGACCTTTTCTAATTATGACTCCAATGCTGATATCCTTCTTGAAAAAATTGGTTGGAGAAAACTTGAAATTCAACGTAAAATGCAAAAGGTTGTTATGGTTTACAAATCACTTAATGGGCTTGCTCCAGATTATTTGAGTCCCATATTTGAGAACCGTAGCAGTGTAGGAAATTATTCACTGAGAGACACCGAGGGTATATTGGTTATTCCGAGGCCCTGCACAGAATATCTAAAAAATAGTTTTGGTTATAGTGGTGCGGTGCTATGGAATAGTCTTCCTACTGATTTACGACAGACAAACAATTTTAATCAATTTAAAGTCGGCTGCAATGACTTCTTTGGACTTTCTTAACATTTGTATTTATCTTTTTTAATATAATATTATACACGGCACTCTTGGAAAGCAGGTTTTGCTGTTATAATAATTAGTATTATTGGTTATAATTGTAATATTTAATTTTCTATGTTAGTGGTAACAGTATGTAAAATCCTGAAGAGTATTTACCGTGTTTAAATAAAGTGATCATTCATTCCTATCAACTCCGAATCTAGCAGAACGTGCTGCAACAGTAGACAACGTAACATGTGGAAACCGGTCGACTCGGCCCAGGCGAACTCGGCCCACGTAAATACCATCTGGACCCCGTTCAGAAACCAACTTGGCCCTCTAAACAATTCGGCTTTCTGAACTCTTAGACAATGGTTAGGGTTAGAGAACTTAGCATTAGGATTAGAGAGCGTGTTGATATTTCACTGAGCCGAGTTAGCGTTATAGCTAGGCCAAGTTCGCAAGTGGGCAGAGTTGGTATTTCACTGAGGCGAGTTGGTTGGTGGGCCATGTTAGACTTAAAAACGTACTGTAGGCGAAGCCTGGTTCACCCCCGGCGCGAGCAACACCAGCGAACTATTCAGAACAAAAGAAATGCACATTTAGTGTCATCGTGTCACTTGCTCCTGGTGTGAACGTTCTTGTGTGGTGATTTCTGATCTCAACGAAAGTTTTGAAACAGCACAGTTCAGCGGACTGCGGCAAGAATTCAAGTTGGGATTCGTATTGGGATTCGAATTCAGATTTCAATTCGGATTCGAGTTGATATTTGGGTTAGGGTAAGAGTTCGGGTTAGGGTTAGGGTAAGAGTTAGTTCCCAATGCGGGTACGAAGCGATAACATACACTTTTAGATTAGAAATGTGTCACTTTGTTGTTACGAATCCTCACTCGAATCCTCACTCGAATCCCAGCTTGGGTGACTAACTCACTCCAGTTCAGTGTGGTTTCAAAATTGTTTGTTTGAAGAAGATTTTGAAAGCTTGCGCTCATTGTGACAATTTTGTTTTCCAGGGTTGTATGTTGATGATGATGGGGACAGCTTCTGAGGTACCCCAAGCACCTAAAGAGAAGATGGTGTTTATGGAGGACATGACGGACTCGCAGCTGGCTGCCACCGTAAGTATCTGCAGCACTTTGGATGAGTTCAAAGAGATGTAGCAGAAGCAAAAATTTATTTCAGATGACTTCACGTTGACTTTTCGTCGAAAAATCTGAGCGGAAAATGTCGATTTAAAACTGATCTAAGCTTGCTGTTAGGGTTTGGGTTAGTGTCTGGACTTTTAGTAAGGGCTGGTATGAATAGAATTGTTAAATTGTTGCTTGATGTCGCCCTGAGGGAGGAAAAACGACCTCTTTTGCACCAAAATTTGCCAATGATTGTGGGTAAAGTTTTTGCCATGATCCTCAATTGTCTCGTGCCTCGACGCATTGTTAAGGTCCGTTTACACGAGCGATTTTCCACGTTGCGATTATCATCCTGATGTATGTAGTAAATTTACGACAATCTATGCAGCAAGATATCTGCTTATGATTGGCTGCAGATTGTCCTCGACGGTCTCGTCAGTTAAACACATACCCCAAGATGTCAATCGCAAGGCAAAAAATCGCACGTTGTGATTTTCATCCTGGTGTATGTAATAAACTCATGACAGTCTATGCAGCAAGATCCCACTCATGATTCGCTGTAGTTCGTCCTGGACGCTGTCGTCAGTTAAACACATACTCCAAGATGTCAATTGCAAGTTACAAAATCGTTTGTGTAAACAGCCCTTTAGGGTCCATTTGGGCAGTAAGATTGTTCATCCTGGGGTATGTAATGTGCCCTAACTCCTGGCACAATTCCTGCTTTCGATTGGCTTATTAATGTCGCAATGCGTCGAGGAGACTCCAGTGAGTTAATCACATACATCAGAAAGGAACAGTTGTAACGAATAAATAGGCCCTTAGCTAAGACAGACATGCCACGCAATTTAAACTTTAATCTCTCCTTGGCGCAAAATCCAAACCTTCGGATTACTGTGCACGTGAATCCTGTTTGAACGTGACTTACACGTAGTTTTCTTCTCTTCCATAGATGAAACTGCCAACTGGTCTTACCAATCTTGGAAATACTTGTTACATGAATGCCACAGTGCAATGTCTATGCACAGTCTCCGAGTTGACGGATGGTCTTGAGAAGTATGTTATAAACACGTTTCATTCTCTGGTTGTTATACATTACGTCTGATCAATACTGTGAGATTGTCGCATGGATCGTTCTTCCTGATGTACATGGTTTGGTGAAATGGGTCTTCACGAGGTATTGCAACCATTGAACACTAAAAAGACTAAAACGATACCTCGTCATACGTGACCTCACGATTGAATGAAGCTGACAGGGGGACAGCCATTTAGGTCAAAAACACGCGTGGGAATAAGTTGTATTGAGCTTTTACTTTTCATTGACAGTTAATTTTGACAAATATGCAGTCCTACCGACTGTAATCATTAAAATCACCGTTCTTAGCAGTCCCAGGACTTTAACAAATGCCATTTGTGAGACGATTATAATAGTTTTAAAAATTATCTAGCAAAAGTAGATTTTGCTGGTGCAGATTTTTAAATCATTATCTTAGATATTATTATTAGATGTTTATTATTTTAGAATTTATTATCTTATAAAAAACGGACAATTATAATTAATTCATAATCATTAGTATTTAGAATAAGTGTTGTATTTTAATTATTGTTTTCTGTTGTGAAAAACCTGTGAAATAGTTGGATTGTTTCCTTGGTGGCAACCTGCATTAGCTAAGTGTTTTTGACCATGGTAATAAAGTAATGTGTTTTATTGTATTATATTGTATTATATTGTATTGTATTATATTGTATTGTATTATATTGTATTGTATTATATTGTATTGTATTATATTGTATTGTATTATATTGTATTGTATTATATTGTATTGTATTATATTGTATTGTATTATATTGTATTGTATTATATTGTATTGTATTGTATTATATTGTATTATATTATATTGTATTGTATTATATTGTATTGTATTATATTGTATTGTATTGTATTATATTGTATTATATTATATTGTATTATATTATATTGTATTGTATTATATTGTATTGTATTATATTGTATTATATTGTATTGTATTATATTGTATTATATTGTATTGTATTATATTGTATTGTATTATATTGTATTGCATTGTATTATATTGTATTGTATTGTTGGAGTACCTTTGTTCGACCCTCACCAATTGTGATGCTGGTTTTGCCAGCAGCCGTGATTGTACACGAGAGTCCTGGTCTAAACGACCATACTCAAACAAAGTTATATACTTTAGCATACCCTCTCAGGTGACTAGTATTTTTTGCGCAATCTGATTGGTTCCTCTATCTTGGAATATCCTGCACAATTCACCTTCGAGCAAAACAAGATAGCATCCAGTTTTGTATAAGTTACTGAAGATAAACTTTTATCTAATAAAAGAAGTCACTGTGCCAGACCAGACAAAAAAAAAGCAACCAAATTTGGCAATTGAGTATTCAAAGATATGCATTTCTTTACTTTTTAGAGGTAAATGCACTCAGGATGAGTTTCAAAATGTTTTGTTCACAAATGATGAGTGGGTAACAAGCCGACTTTTCGTAGAATTGTTTAAAAATTTTAGAAAATGTACATGTGAAAACAATGTTGGGAGGTATATGTTAAAAGAATTATTCACCTCAGTGTCAATATTCTCCACTATTCACCTCCACTTCGATGAATAATTGTTCTTTATATTGACATTTTTTCAGATCCCGCAATGCGGCAAGTCCTTTGCAATTTGGTTCAAGTGAGCAGGCTGTCTTGGCGGGACTTAGAGATACTTGTAAACAAATTAACGATAGCACTGGAAGTTTTATGCCGTTTATTCTAGTTCAGGTAAGTGGCAGTACGTAAGAAATATCAAATGGACTCCCGTGTTTGGACACTGTGATCCAAACACGCGGAATGTTGTGAGAGTTGAGAAAAGCTTGAAAGAACACGAGCCGCTGGGCGAGTGTTTTTAGCTTTTCGAAAGTCGAGCATCTTGAGATGAGTCACGGCAGTTACGAACCTTTAACCTTTCAACATACTAAGTGTTTGACTCATGGTATTCAAACACACAAAAACCGTCATTTGTTTGTTTTATGAAATAATGACACTGAACGTGCAAAACAAACTTCAGTAGACTTGCCGGGAAGTTTTTGTTTGTATACTCTTATCCAAACACGGGCATTAACCAATTAGAGCTCACGAACGAGTCACGTTATTTCATAATGAGGATTTCTTGCGGGTTCGATTACCCTCTGGGGCTCAGAAATCGTTATTCTGAGGATACAGCTTGACAAATGTTCATCTATCATTCAAAAAAAGAGTGTTAAAAGCGATGAAGGAAGGAACCAAAGTTCTCCCCCTCGTCCCCTGGTCTGTACGAAGACCTCAGACAAATATACTATCCCGTACTGCCCGTCTAACTTCGTTCAAGAGTGATCAGTTTTATCTTGTTCTTCAGGCTCTGCATCGAGCGTTTCCTCACTTCGCCGAGAAGAATGAACAAGGTATTCCCATGCAACAGGTTAGTATTTAAGGACCGGCCATGATTTAAAGCGGGGGTTGTTGCTGAAGAGAAACTATTTTGACAACCAAAAAACATTTCGTCCAACCAACTTAAGACAAACCATTGAAAACATCCAACCATGTAAAGATAAAGAAAATTATTTACCCAACTCGAAGAGTGAAAGAACAAAGATCAAAGGCCAGAGAGGAGAGGAGCATTTTATCCAAATCCAAATTGAGCAGTTTAAACCCAGAAAGTCACATATCAAGTGATAATGGTATTCCTATTGACATTTTAGATTATGGACTCTGAAGTGTTTTTAATTTTACTTAACGTCTGGCAACCTTTAAATGTGGCCATGAAAAATTTTTTACCCAACCTTAAGAGGAGTTTATTTTTTTGTTTTTGCTCAACCTTTTATATCTTAGAATTTTCAATAACTCAACCGTTTTCTCTTTGACCCCAACTCCTGCCATAAGTAATGACCGGTTCCTCAGCTGAAAAATGAATTCCCGACAACTAAGGCCTGGTTTTTGTTGGTTTTTTTTGCTAAACGTTTTGGGCTTTACTCCCATTCTGTTGCAGGATGCCAACGAGTGCTGGACACAGTTTGTTCGTATCCTGCAGCAGAAGTTACCTGGTGTAACTTCGGCCCAGACCGACGACGGTGGCAACGATGGTGGAGCTTGTGCACGACCGAAGTCGTTAATAGATCAATATTTTGGTAAGTTCAACACTTGAGCACGTCATTTTTTTAAGTAATACCATGATATGAGGGAAATTACCGATTAAATGTCCCCGACAGCTGAGAGAGGTTTGGGGAAATGCCGAGGGCAATACCCCGAGGGACCTTCACCAACCTTCCGAGACTTGAGGAGACATTTAATCACTCATTTCCTTAGGTTTGTATGTAATGTTTACCACATGCGCGGCCGTGTTGTATTGAATATGCAATCACGAGCGAAAGGAGAGTGATTGGATATTCAACACAATTCTGACGCGAATGTTGCGAACAACTTATGAAACGAAATCATGGAAACATTCGTGTTCATCAAAAATGGTGAAGATTCCAACAATTTTAGCTGAGAAAATTACACGAAAAGTTCATGAAAACCAATGTGATACAGTCACTAATGGTTGCACCACATTTACAACAACTGATTAAACTTTAAATTCTTTTGTTTTTTCCTCATGAATTATTAATGAGTTTTAGAAATAATTGTCCAAATTTTATGCTACTTGTGGTCTCAATTTATCCCGGGTATCTAGTATCTTCATACCCGCTATCCAGTCTTATCTTGTCAGCGGTTGGGCAGTTCCCTCGCGGGGATCACGAAACCAAACATCGTTTCTCCCCGGAAAATATGAATATCAGACAAAATGTATTTAAATAGATCAATATCATCCATCTAGGGGGAACTCAGGACAGGATTAGGATCAAGGTAAGGATGAGGGTTGGGATCAGGATTAGGGTTAGGATTAAGGTTAGGGTTAGGATTAGGGGTAGGGTTAAGTTGTTGCTTAGGTAGTGTAGTTGTAGAACCTGTAGCGATGGCTGGCGGGTCGTACTTTTAAAACGGAGTGAGACGTACGTTCACCTTGATCAGGGGGTGGTTTACGTGTTAAGTAACCTAATCCTAACTCTAATCCTAATCTCAACCCTAATCCTAACCCTACACGAGTTCTATGTCCCGGCTTCATATTGAAGTATTTAGCAATACTCCTTTCCATACATGTATTTCGACTTACCGCTACGTTTCTCTGATGTGTTCTTTTCTTATACTTTTTAGGAGTCGAATTTCTTAGCACGTATCCTTTATTTTAATGTCTTGTGATTGTTGTCTGTCTTCTCTTTGCCAAGCAAATTGCCGAAAAAGTGTCACTGGGATCTTGTCCCGTAGGGGAGGTAGCAGCCGCAGGGTGGATTTTCCTAGGATATGATTATCGTCCCTCTCGGGTAAGAATCCCTAAGAATTTAGCCTCCTGTAGGAATATCGCCCTACTTTAATTATTGGGAAAAAGCAGTAAACCCTAATGGATAATTGAATGTACTACCAATGAAATCGGCATAATTTCTCCTTTCTCGCTTAGTTCCTTTCATCTTCATTCCTCCCTCAGTTCCTTTTTCACTTCCACCTTATTTTCTGCCTCCTTCCATTTGTTTAACCTTTTGCTTTTTCCTGTCCTTCCTTTTCTCTCTCCCTCCTTTTCTCCTCCAACCAATGTTTCCTTCCCATCTCCCTATCCTTGTCTCCCTTCTCCATCCCTCCTCTCTCTTTTTACTTCCCTCCCCTTCTGCTCCCCCAGTTTTTTTTGGCCTTCCCTTCTCTCTCTCTCTCTCTCTCTCTCTCTCTCTCTCTCTCTCTCTCTCTCTCTCTCTCTTACAATCCTTCCTGTCACTCTCCATTCCTTTCTTCCGTCCTATGGCTTGTCTATCCTTATGTTCGTTCGTCCGTGCATGCGTCCGACCTTTCGTTTGTCCGTTGGTTTGTTCGTTGGTTCATTCGTCCGATCGAGAGTATCTCAAAACTAGGAGGACAAATTAAGGAGAACTCGCCCAACACAAAGGTAGCTATTTCAAGCATTATAATACGGAAAGATAAAGCCTGCATTAGAAATAAAATTAAGGACATTAATGATATCCTTAAAAATATTTGCGACCAAAATGGTTGGACTTTCATAGATAATACAAATATAGACTTGTCTTGCTTAAATCGACGAGGTATTCATCTAAACCGGAGGGGCAGCAGTCTCGTCACTAAAAATTTTTTAAACCACTTAAGGAATTGACAATCATTCCGGCCTGGTTGTAGAAATCAAGAGTTTATTATTTCTAACCTCAGTTTTCCCAAGGTCAAAGGTTTCAAAATGGGACTTCTAAATATTGTCAGTTTGACGAAAAATATTGAAGAAATTAGAATATTATTAGCTGACCAATGTCTCGACATTCTTGCCTTAAACGAGACACGACTAGACTCAAATATTCATGATGACACTATATATATTCGGGGTTATGATCTTATTCGATCTGATCGTTCTAGAACTGGAGGAGGTGTTTGTTTATATATAAAGCAGTCCCTAAGCTATAAAAATCGACAAGATCTTATCATGCGTAGTCTTGAAGGATCTTGCATTGAGGTTCACCAACCTAATTCCAGTCCTTACGTAATTGCAACAGTATACAGGCCTCCTAATGCAACTGTGGAGATATTCGATAAAATTGAGCATCTTATAAAGTTAGTCGACAATGAAAATAAAGAACTATATATACTTGGTGATATTAATTGTGACATGTTCAATGAATTTAGCCATGCAACCAAAAAACTAAATTCAATTTTAGAATTATATCAATTATCTCAGGTTGTCAATAAACCTACTCGTGAAACAATATCTACATCTTCATTGTTAGACGTTTGTATCACTTCTAACCCTGAAAAAATAATTTTATCTGAAGTGATCTCCACGGGTGTAAGTGATCATAATTTAGTTTTTGTAGTTCGCAAAATTAATTCCGTATTGAAATCAAGATATCATAAGAAGGCTTCAGTTCGAAATTATAAACACTTTAATGGCAGCAGATTTCAAGAAGATCTACTTAATCAAAATTGGGAGTTATTAGATAACGAACTATGCGTTAATCGAGTCTGGACATTATTGAAAAACCTCTTCCTTGATGTGTTAAACAAGCATGCACCAATTAGAACAAAGAGAATCAGAAATAAACCTAGTGTTCCTTGGCTAACTAAGACAATTAAACAAAAAATTTTTGAAAGGAATCGACTAAAAGTACGTGCTACAAAATCTAATTCTGAACATGACTGGAAAACGTACAAAATATCCAGGAACGCAGTTACAGTAGCATTGCGTGAAGCGAAAGCGATTTATTACAGAAATCGATTTGAAAGTGCAAAACGTGAACCCAAACAAGCTTGGAAGACAGTCAATCAAATACTAAATCGTAATCGTCAAGACCAAATTATACATAATATCGAATCTGATAATGGCTTGATTACGAACCCTACAGAAATATCGGAATGTTTTAATAATTATTTTGCGGACATCGGCCCAAAAATTTCTGAAGCCATTGATAATGGTAAGCATAAATTTGATGATTACGTTAGGAAATCTACAACAACTTTTCAATTTCGGTTAACTGACGTGTCCAAAGTATTTAATCTTCTTCTATCTCTATGTACTAATAAAGCTACTGGAATAGACAATATTCCAGCGAAAATTCTTAAAATTGCTTCCCCGATAATTTCTTATTCTTTGACCAAAATATTCAACATGGCAATACTAACTGAGACATTTCCACATGAGTGGAAAACAGCAAAAGTCGCTCCTTTGCATAAAAAGGGTCCTCGGAAATTATTGGATAATTACCGTCCAATTTCAGTTCTCCTAGTCATCAGTAAGATATTCGAGAAAATCTTATATGAACAATTATATGAATATTTAGTTACTGAAAATTTATTATCCAAGAATCAGTTTGGCTTTAGACGTTTTCATTCCACAGCTTCTGCCTTGCTGGATAGCACCAACGAATGGTTCATTAATATGGATCGTGGTTTACTTAATTTTGTGGTCTTTCTCGATCTAAAAAAGGCGTTTGATACCGTGGACCATGAAATTTTATTATAAAAACTTGGCATGTAGGGTGTCAGTTTAACCGCGTTAAATCTTTTTCGATCATATCTGACAAACAGAACTCAAAGATGTTCCATTAATGGTGAACTATCCAGTCCCAGAACAGTTAAGTGTGGTATTCCCCAAGGTTCTATTCTGGGCCCGCTTCTGTTCTTAATTTACATAAATGATTTGCCAAATTGTTTGGAGTACTCATCAACACGAATGTTTGCTGATGACACAACGTTAACCACATCCGGGAAGTACCCCAACGAAGCGGAAACGGCTTTAAATTCTGACCTTGAAAATGTTAAGGAGTGGCTCTTTGCGAATAAACTTAGTCTAAACCTTGTCAAAACCGAGTATTTATTAATTGGATCTAGACCTAACATAAAAAATTTAATCGTTGAGCCGAAAATTTATGTAGGAGATGCACCAATCAATAGAGTAAGAGTAACGAAAACACTGGGAGTTCATGTTGATGAATTTCTTTCGTGGGATAAACAAATTGACGACATATCTAAGAAAATTTCATCAGGAATTGGTGCGATTAAGAGACTTAAGCCTTTTGTAGATCGAGAAACATTGAAATCTGCTTACAACGCTCTCGTACTACCGCACTTCGACTACTGTTGCGAAGTGTGGGATTCTATAGGTATATCACTATCTGATCGTTTACAAAAACTACAAAATAGAGCTGCTAGAGTCATCACGGGCAGAAAAAATGAACATGGTCAGTCTGAAATTGCTCTAAATCAACTCGGATGGAAAACTCTAAACGAACGTCGAAGACAGTTCGTAGCCAAATTGATGTACAAAATTATTCACAATTTGGCACCGAAATCACTCACTAAGATTTTCCACAAATCTAATGCTTCGATGAAATATAATCTACGGGGCTCATCTAATAAACTTAATTTACTATTTCCAAAGACTGAATTCCTTAAAAAGAGCCTGAGCTATAGAGGAGTTAAGTTATGGAACAGTCTCCCATACGAAATAAGAAATAAAGAATCTTTCTATTCATTTAATTCATTAATCTCTACAACCAGCCGGTTATAACATTTTTAAAACTGTATTTAACAATTACTCCTGTTATACATACAACTTTCAATTTTTATTAGGTAATAATAGTATAAAAATTTTAATGATATTTGTAATATAGAATTAATCCTACGCCCCTCTTGAAAATCAGATTTGCTGAATGGGGTAAGCGTAGTAAAATAAAGTTTTCTATTCTATTCTATTCTACCTTTGTTTGTTTGTTCGAAGTTCTTGGTCTGAATAAATGAATGGCGTACAAAAGCAATTATTTTCACAGTATTTCTTATCGTAAAGAGTACATTGACGAAAAAATCTTAAACTATAATTGAAGGTTACTTTCCTTTACTAACCTAACATAGGCTAAAGTGTTCTGAGGCTCCTGAAGAACCAGAAACTACATCTATGGAAACTCTTTATCAACTGAGCTGTTTCATCGACAAAGGTAACACCTATGACTTGAATGAGTAAAATGTTTGATTACTCAGCTAGTCGTATATTAGTCGTGCATTCCCTTCATGCACAGGGTTGTTACAGAATGACAAGTTTGGGTAAAGGAAACCAAACAATAAGACAAGTAGATGAGGGAAGAAAAAGTTTGAATAATAGTTAGAATTTCATCCAGGACCTTTGTGGATCATTTCATCGATTTATACATGACCTGTCCTGAACTAAAATTAAGTTGGAAGTAGAACAATAATTCAGTGAATTTGCCATATTTATCAGGCTTAGTGTGTAAAACCCCTTCATAGTCTATGAGAATGGTTGAAACTTTATGTTTGGAATATGGGCCTTAAATGTTAATAACAAGCGTAATAATATAATACATAATATATATATAACGTATATATCATCTCTTCATTCTATTCATAATATATATATATATATATATATATATATATATATATATATATATACCAAGAAGAGTATGCAACACAAATGTCACACAGAAGGCGTAAGGTTTAAGAGCGCTCAATACCATACGTAGAGCGTAATATATTGTTTATTTTACAGTAAAATGCTGTCGCTACTCAGAGTTTCACGCGGTACGCGATCATCAGGCAACTGACAGATTCGGTTCAACTATTCTTATTTACATGGGTTGTGACGTTAATTAATTAGGTGTTTCGTTACATGGCGACACCTTGAGAAAAGTTCGGTTCGTCTGTTTAATAAGTTGTTATGTTTTCCTTTCGTCAATAAGAGCTTTTCTTCGAGGCACAAATTGCATCGTTTAGATCCCGTCTTATATGCCGCGATTTGTTTGACGATCGACCAGCTATATATATATAGTGATCTGTGACTTCTTTTAAAAGTAGTTTTATTAGAATGTTTTTATTTTTCCTTACTTTTTTGACTTTTTCTTTTTACCTTTACAGATGTGAAATATATGCACACTGGATTAAAAAATGTAACTGAAACTACGCTTATTTACTGCATAGCATTGTGAACATTTGTTATCAGCTTGTTTCTCGGTTTTCAGTCTTGTCTTGCACACCTTGACATTAATGGCTGTTCGTTTATTCTAACAAGCGGTAATTCATATCATAAGACATTTTTAATTTTCTTATGCGAGTTACCTGGTTGGATAACTGGAGATTTGATGATTTCTAACTTATAAATACAATTTTTACCGAAAATTGCATAGCTACGTTTTTATGGTTTTCACCATGGCCTGTGACTTCAAGTTCTCTTCTGTTTTCCATACGTCACGATCGCGAGATTTTGAAAAATAAACCGTAATATTCGGTCATATCACGAGCGCTGGTTGGTTGAATCTTGGCCAATCAGATACGTAAGGTATTTTCATCATGAGAAAGGTTCGGGTGAATGTTACTGTCAAAGCCTATTTTGACAAATACCTGCTTCTTAAGTTTATTTCCACCAAATTTTGTTAATAACAAATAAAATAAATACGATAAACAAAATCTTGTTCTTATTTCCTCCAGCGTCTTCAGGAAACTATACATAAAAATTCCCCGACTCTAGGACGCGATGCTGACTACACGAAATCGGTAAGTGTAAATGGCCGTTTACACATTGCGATTGTCATCCTGGTGTATGTAATGGACTCATGACAGTCTATGCAGCAAGATATCCACCTATGATTCGCTGTAGTTTGTCCTCGGTGCTCTCGTCAGTTAAATACATACTCCAAGATGTCAATTGCAAGGCACAAAATCGCACATGTTAACAGCTTTTTAGACCATGATGGTCAACCTCTATTTCCAGACCGTTCACCAGGAGTTTATTTCAGCATTACAGAAGTTTTATGCGGAACGACTCGGAACGGAAAATTTTCCGAGGAAAACTTTTCGCTTTCAACATCCGCCATGCATACATTAAAATGCATACATTATTCAATATGTACTATATTCTATTCTAGAAGGTTACCAGACTCGATTAACACTTAATAAAAACTACACTTAATAAAAACACTTTACAATTAATAAATACAGATATATATATATATATCTGTATTTCTAAAAAATCAATAATTCATGAGGAAAAGACGAAAGAAAATCATAACCGTGTTGGATCTATATATGTGATAAAGATGTATGTGTCTTTATATGTGAAGAAGTAGTTCATTTCTCTCGGCTTACGAAAGATAAATTTCTAAACTTTCTTTGCAAATTAGCGTATCAGGAGGTTCATTTTAGAAGACATCTAAAAAACTCGCAGTTTGTGCTTTATCGGATTTAAAACATTCGGCTATCGCCTCGTGTTTTAAATCCCGATAAAGCACTCCTGCTCGGTTTTTAAATATTACAAATATTTACAGGGGGTGGGCAAAAAAAAGTGGCCATTGTCAAAAATATAGTCAATTTGATATAACTGTCACTGGAAGAGCAGAAATGAAAGAAAATCGTATATTTTTTAAAAGCTTTCTTTTAGATCTGATTAAAAAGCTTTTGACATACTAATTTTAAGTGCTGGCATGGAACACACGTCAATTCTTAATACTTTTTATAATAATGTCTTCTGCTAAACATAGTGCATTTTCTCCTATTTCTTACAAATTGGATGATATGAACTTGTCCATAAAATTATCAAAATATTGCGCATCCCACAATATTTAGTTGATAACTTAAGTACAAAACATTATTAGTCAAAAAACCAGTTACATGTGCAATTTTGAACGTTTTCGTTGAGGTTTTATGTGAAAGTGATGTGGCTAGTAAGGGACTTAAAAAAGTCTGCACCGAGAAATATGAGATGAAAATTAGAAGGAATCATGAAATTCTTGGATTGCTTTAAGCTGGAGTTACCACATGTACAGTTTCAAAAAAATTCACATTGACCTATTCTGGGAAAAAAACCAAAAAAAGAACTTTGCATTAAGGTAAATTGAGTGGAGATTGCAGTCGTGATCCTGGTTCTGGATAGAAACTACCGATTGAAGTGACCGTTTAATTATTGAAACTTCCTAATCAGGCACCCCAATCAAACATCAGCTAGTTGATAAATTAGAAGCTCAGACAGGGGTCAAATTTTCCGCCAAAACCATAAATCACCTCTTGAAAGAGAGAATTCAAACGGAGAAAAAATCTGAGAAACCATTTGGGAGTGAGAAGAATCGTTTACCGCGATTATCATCTGCTCGTGAGCACATTAGTGGGAATATTGATGAATGGGGATGGGTTCTCCTAAATCCATTGAGAATTTATGGGCTGAGTTGGATTGATTAACAAAAGACCAAAAGTTGGAAAATGAAAACGAACTTTTTGCAGTAATCAAAAATGGTTACAAACAATCACCAAAGAATACTTGCATCAGCTTATTGAAAGCATGCCTCTTTATGCAAAGCTGTGATCAAATTGAAGAGAGTGCCAGCTAGGTATTGAATGGTACATTTACTAGGCATGTACTTGAGTTACTTTTGTTGCCTGTAGTAGTTTGTAAATAAACTTTATTTGCGATTGTGCGAACAAATTCATTAGAGTCAAAATGAAGGACATCAGAGATGTACCATGAATTTGTAAACTATACTATGATTAAAAACTGCTTAACGTTTGTGAATTTCAAAAATCGGTTATTAAAATTAAGATTTGAGATGATATTTGAAATTACTTAGACGCATGAACCTAAAACGATCATTCTTAACCACGTCTGTTCATCTCGTGATGATTATGTTACGTTAACCATAATTATTTAGGATGGCCACTTTTTTTTGCTCACCCCCTGTATATATATATTATATTGTAACTTAAAAATATAGTGCGAATAAACAAGTGGTTGTTGTTGTCCAACTTTTCGACCATTCAAATTTTGAAACACCGCTAAACAGACATGGCTTCTTTCAATAGAAAATCTTTGCTATTAACTTCTACTCTCCGTAGAAGAATTAAAAGAAGACTTAACCATGAGAAAATAAGGTTCTATTCGATTGCGCACCATTGTTCAAGCTTTCGTATTGCTGCTTCCAGATGCAGCACGACTATACAGATTCGGTCAATTATGAGGTCACTCATTCGAAGGTAGCTGGTGTGAAGACGTTCTGATTGTGTCATGTTGATATGAGGATATTTGCAAACGTTGTTGTGATACCACTTTACTGGCACTTAAATGCTGACCTTAGTTGGACTTTAAAAGTTCAATTTTAAGGATTATTCTTACACAGTTTGTTGTAGAATTGATTGTATCCTCTTCGAGGCTTTTTTGTGAAAGTCACTTCCGAATACTTCCGTACAGACTAGATTGTTCTGAGTTGATTTTGCGTGCTTTGCTTGTCCGATCTATGTTTATTTTCATCCTCTATTTTGAATGAAACGTGCGAAAACATGGGTAACTGCGACACGAGAAAAAGAATTTCAGTTTTGAAGTGCTGATCTTAACAAAAACAATTCAGTAAAAGTTAACTTAGTGTGTAAATGTCTTAAATGTAAAAGTTAACTTAGTGTAAATGTGTCAGTCTGTAGAATTGACCAGGAAGACGTCTTCCAAGGTCATGGCGACGAATCAGCTTGTCATCCGTTTTGGGCACCAACCTCCTGCTGGTGTTCTGTCGCGCCCTGTGGGGAAATTAACGTCATTTTTATATGCAAAGTTCAGGACTTGCACGCACGATGAAACTTGGCGAATAGTCTAATATCTTGTACTTGAACACGTTGCCTTTTTCTCGTTTTAGTCCCTGATCAATCGTCTACCGGCTTACCTTTCTATACAGTTTGTTCGTTTTTATTACAAAGAGAAAGAAAAAATAAACGCAAAAATCCTTAAGGTGAGAAATGTTCCATTCTTTGTCCTGGCGTATGTGATTATGTCATCATAGGACAATATCTGCTTATAATTCGTATGCCAGTGTTGCAATACCTCCTGAGTAAACTTATGGGGTATCTGTGTCACAGTAGTACTAGGGCACGTGTCTCTCACCACTGTGACTAGGGTTCGATTCCGGCCGCGTGCAGAAATCTGATTAAAAGTTACCTTGGTCACATGTGATAAGAGTGTTGCCCAGTTTGACTCTACCAAGCACCACAGGTTTTCTCCGGGTACTCCGGTTTCCTCCTGTAGTAACACTGGACCCATGAGGGGTGGGGCCCTTACTGGACCTCTAGGGAGAACAGCTTAGGTAGCTGATAGGGTTATCCAGTATAAATAGACACTTTACCTTTATCTTTATCTCTAAATCGCATACCAGAACGAACAATCGTATGCGACAATTGTACCGTGTAGATCAGCTTTAAGAGTTGTTGATACCTTGTACTCAACCCTTGATGATGGTGGTGAGGATGATGATCATGATGGTCGTGATAATGATTTTATTGGGAACGATGATGATAGTGGTGATGATCATGATGGTCTTGACAATGATTATGGTTGCGATGATGATACTGGTGGTGATGGTGGTGATGATTGTGGTGGTAATGATGATCGTGATGGTCGTGATGATGATTTTATTGGTGACAATGATGGTAGTGGTGGTGATGGTAATGATGATAGTGGTGGTGATGGTAATGATGATAGTGGTGGTGATGGTAATGATGGTAGTGGTGGTGATGGTAATGATGGTAGTGGTGGTGATGGTAATGATGGTAGTGGTGGTGATGGTAATGATGGTGGTGGTGATGATGGTAATGATGGTAGTGGTGGTGATGGTAATGATGGTAGTGGTGGTGATGGTAATGATGATAGTAGTGGTGATGGTAATGATGATAGTGGTGGTGATGGTAATGATGGTAGTGGTGGTGATGGTAATGATGGTAGTGGTAGTGATGGTAATGATGGTAGTGGTGGTGATGGTAATGATGGTAGTGGTGGTGATGGTAATGATGGTGGTGGTGATCGTAATGATGGTAGTGGTAGTGACAGTAATGATGGTAGTAGTGGTGATGGTAATGATGGTAGTGGTGGTGATGAAAAAACTGAAAATTCTCGTGTATTTCGCCAGTTGGCTACCGCCAGCTAAGGTTGAGCCCTGACGGTAAAGAACATGATGAAAGGGGTTATAATAATGATGATAATGAGGACGATAACAACGTTTGCAACACTGACAACTTCCTCGTATTTTCATTCCAGGACGTTAAGTTCCCTTTAACGCTCGACGTATTTGACCTGTGTTCACCAGAACTTCAAACAAAGCTTATACCAATGAGAGGCAGATTTAAGATCAGAGATGATAAGAAACTAGAGGACGAAAAGGTGAGCTTATGTTTTCAACACATTAACTGCTAAACCCTTTCCGGTCAGACGTCTCCCCTTCATGAGTAGGGACCTTACGATCTACGACGTTAACTTGAAAGATGAAGTCTTTTGAAATTTCGGTGTTTAAAGAAATCACTGCTTCTTGATCACCATTCCTCATACTTGTGGCTTGTTTTTATGACTCCTGAAACGCTCAAGTCCTCGTAAAACAACTGTTGTCTCGGGTTGACTTCAATCTTAAGTAACAACTTTTTTCACTCCGCGAGCTGACATCTTCCTGAAGACGTAAAAATGGTCTGAGTACCGTTGTATGCACAACGACGATGGTGTTGACAGTGCTCTGGAGAATAAAACTTATTCATTCTCACTGTTTTGCGTAAAGAGTTCTTTTGTTTATTGGACGTCGTCGTTCAAGTTGACGTCGTAGGTCGCAAGGTCCAAAATAAAATAGTCTAATGTTGACCAGAGTAAAATCAAAATGTCTGGTACAGACCGAGAAGAGTCAAACTCAATAGGCATTGAATGTGGTCTAGTTTCTTTTATGTCGAAAGACCATGCTGTTAATTCATTCTGACTGTACGCACATCTATAGGGGATCCGAGGATTTACGATTTGACTTCCGTATCCGATAATACGGGAAAGTTTTACCATGCTAACGCATCACTTTCTCTTCAATTATTTTAAGGCATTTAGTCGAGATTCAACTAACAATCGACCCCGGGTCCGCACACTCGGATTTAAATGTACTGACCGCTACTTCGCAGCAGCTACTTCATGGCTTAAACGCATCCATGGAAAGTGAAATGTAGTTTCTGTTAGGTGGACAGTCTGGGCTATTAATTTTATTTAAACTTAGATGTTGGTGTGGGTAGTTAATCGGCTAACTAGTAAAAATCGACTTTCTGTAGAGATCGTTTTCATCTGCTTTATTTGGGTCAAAAA
Organism: Heliopora coerulea; assembly: GCA_030142905.1. NCBI lineage: Eukaryota > Metazoa > Cnidaria > Anthozoa > Scleralcyonacea > Helioporidae > Heliopora > Heliopora coerulea. Next base: position 227,259 of record JASJOG010000169.1, on the reverse strand, counting down.
ACCGAGAAATCGATTCAGAATATATCTGCTTTAGGTTACATTTTCCTTTTCAGTCTACAACCTAGTTGTGTCACATAAACACCTAAGGAGACTAAAGATGTGTATATGAGTTCTCTTGCGTATCCTGCTAACACGGAGGCAAAGCAAGCGTAACTCTATTTCAGCCTGATCTCCACTGAGTAGTCCAATACAAAACCTCTTTATATATTTATACAATATTGACTGAAATTACTATAATAATAGTAATATAATTATAATAGTACAATATTGTATAATATTGTCGTAGTATAATATTGACTACGACTGATATTAGCAATGTGGGAACCTGGTGATATTCACAGATATTCGTTGGACGTTCGACGAGATAAAACTTATCTCGGGTAAACGATTTCTGAGCCCCTGACGGGGATCGAACCCGCAACCTTCTGATGACCGGTGAGACGCTCTAACCATTGAGCTACCGAGACTCAGGTGGCGAGCTGATGTGCAAGTTGTCGACCTCGATCAACGTCCAACGAACGTCTTTAACGTGTTTGTCGTTCACGGGAACAAATAATTTTACGATGTAGAGGCCGTTCACCCAGACAACACTTACACTGCAAAGTTCGAAAAACTATATACAAGTTTTGAACTACAGACTATTCTCCCGTTCACGTTGTAGTGAGACTACACCATTTCCAATTCAATACGTCACTGGTCACATCAAATTTGTGAAAGGTCAAACCAAATTCATAAGATGTCTGAACAAATTTGTAAGATATCAAATCAAATTTATAAGAAGTCAAAACAAAATCACAAGAAGTCAAATCATATTCGTACGACACCAAATCATATTCATAAGATATCAAATGAGAAGGGCGAAATTTAAGAACAACCGCCGAAGTCAAATCAAGAATGTAAATCGTAGCATCAAATGTGGTTTTTATGAAATCAAGTTCTCGATTGGACAAGGAGTCAAATCCATTGGGTAAGGTGTTAAAGCACAATTTGAAATCAGACCAAGCTCATGCAATTGTAAGGGACCGTTCACACTGAGATTGATCTAATTTGAATCAATCTGAGACCCATCTGAGATCGATCTCAGTACGCTTTGCGAAGGCGTTCACACTTGAAATGGACTCGTTTGGATCAATCTCAGTTTGCATTCAACCGTTCACAATCAGATCGCTCTTCAGTGAGATCGACCTGAGATCGATCTAACTAGCTAGTGTGAACGGACCTTTAATCTACAGTAGATAAAATGCCCATAATCATTTCCATTTTCTGTTCGCCATAGCGTGTCGTGGAAATTCGTACGTGAGCCATTGCATAAGCTTGGCTTGATTTCAAATTGTGCTTTAACACCTTACCAAGTGGATTTGACTCCTTGCCCAATCGAGAATTTGATTTCATAAAAACCACAATTGGTGCTACGATTTACATTCTTGATTTGACTTGTGCATTTGTTTTGAAATTTCTCCCTTATCATTTGATATCTTATGAATTTAATTTGGTGTCGTACGAATATGATTTAGTCGTACGAATTTGATTTGGCGCTGTGCGAATTTGATTTGGCTTCTTGCGATTTTGATTTGACTTCTTATGAATTTTATTTGATATCTTACAAATTTGTTCAGACATCTGATGAATTTGGTTTGACCTTTCACAAATTCGATGTGACCAGTGACGATTTTGAATTGAAAATGGTGTAGGTGCAACGTGCCAGTGGGGCGCCAGAGGGAAAAATTAAAAATTCCTCAGGGAATTTTCACTGATGATAAACTCATCTCTTCATGTAAAACGTAAAAGTAAACTGTTTCTTGTGAGTTGTTGCGATTATTCATGGGAAAAATAAAATTTAAATAAGGGAATTATAAAGGGAGCGTGGTCCTGGCCCCTTTGGTTTAGCCCCAATCGGAGACTTTAGCCCCTGCGTCGGGGAATTCGTGGTGTCACCCCTGCCACGTGCACATCTCTTATCAACCTCAGAAACTTTACAGTAATTTCACATTCAAAAGTTTGACTGGTATGACTTATAATTACGTTGTTTTGTTTCTGGGGGCTTTTTTTCGGAAACATGTACACATTTGTTATATCGTGTTTCATAACCAGGACTTGTTACATTTGTGGCTGTATTAACCCAACCCAGCAATTTCTACTGATATATTTACTACTTGTTTTTATAATATTACGTGTATTGTATTTTTGTTTAGAAAGCCAAACTCGAAAATAAAAAAGCTAAACCGGAACCGATGGAGGTTGATCAAACCCAGGAAAAGGAATACGAACCTTATTCTTTCCCTGATGGTGAGTGAACGTTCTTTATACATTTTCACGTAAAAACTTAGTGAATTTTTACAACGAAAGAAAGGGAAAAAGTAAAGTGTCTTTATTGAATGGCTGTGGTACCGAGCGGTGCGAACACGGCAATCCTGCAAGTTGATTGGTTCATAAACGATCGGGTATTTCCGGTATTGCCCGTTCAGGGTGTTGTTTGTTCACCGACAAATTTTGAGGCGGTCTCGTATGGCTTTAACTCTTTCACCACGGGACTCCTCCCCTTGACGGGCAATGTTTTTTACGCCCACTTCAAGATGGTGGATACTTACCGTGAGAGCCTGAGAACTATTCGTGCTCGCACTATATTATAATTCAAGATGTCCTTTCACCTAAGATTCAGGTTAGGATTAGGTTAGGATTAGAGCTAACTCCTACCCTAACCCTACCCCTAATCCTAAACCCAATCCTAACCGTAACTGTAATCCTAACCCTAATCCTCATTCTAATCCTAATTCTAATCCTAATCCTAACCCTAATCCCAATCCTAACCCTGTCTGTAATCCTTACCTGAATCTTAGGAGAGAGAACATGTTGAATTATGATATAACACTTTCACTGCGAGAGTTCTCCCTTTGATGAGTAAAATTGCCTGGCATTTGCGAGGAATAGATGGATCAATGAACAGATGGATAAAACCTTTATTCCCATTGGGTAATGTCATCAGACAATAGACTATCTGCTACTAATGAGAGCCCTATCTAAAAATATTGCCGCCTGAAAAGAGTGATATATTGAACACAAATTTCCGTCCTGATGGCTTGTTTATTTCGGGTTACCCTGAAAACAATTTTTTTGCGTCTTCTCTCGTCGCCCTCTCGACTTGGCACTTTCCACCTAGAAAGTAAACTGAAAGGGTGGAACGCAACTGTCTGAGTTGATGAGGTGGGCACAGTCGATTCTACGATGTGAAAATACGGCTGTATGTTATTGTACGATGTTCAGAGTAGAGTTTAAAAAATATGTTCTCAAGCAAAGCGCTGTAACTTAACATAATGAGCAGAAGGACGTGATATTTTTATATTTGGTCGAAGTAAGTTCTCTTCTTTCGTTGTGGGAGCTGAGAAGTCTTTAATATACGAGCTAGTAGTTCCTCTCGACAAATGGTAGAGCGAACAAGGGAACTAAATTATATTCACACAGCTCATACCCCTTCGTTTCAGTCTCCGTGTACTACCCTTAGACTTTTCTATTGAGTCCTTGACATGGCATTTCACTCTTAGTAAATGGTTTCGCTGGAAACGTTAGTTTCTCGCTCTCTCGTTTTCTTGTCAGTGTACTACCCTTAGAATCTAATGACACAATCATTAGATTCTAAGGCCCTGTCCAGACGTATCCGTTTTCGTTTGGAAATGGACATATGCTTCTCCGTTTTCAAAAATATGTCCGTCCACACCAATGCGTTTTCAGATCGTTTTCGCCCGTCCACACGACTACGTATACACGATTTCAAATCGATAACAGCCTACTTGGACTGTAAAATTATGCCGCCAAGCACTTGCACGCCCTGGTCTTACCCAGAATCTTCAAGGTGTTCTTTGTTTGTCGTTCTTTGTCAAAATATTAAAGACTGACCTTCAAAATTAGGTGTGAATGTCACCTGATGGAGTTAAGCCTCATCCTCGCATGGTCAACTTAAACATTCAGCAAAGCCAGGTTAATCTCAAGACACGCTATTAGGCTTGAAAAAAGCCCAAGAAAAAGCGATACAAAAGTGATATGTCCGTCTGTCATGTGATACGTCCAGACCGCTGCTCTGGCATTTTCGTTAACCGAAGGTGCGAGTTCGAATCCCACTCAATTAAAGTCAACACGAATTTTCGAAATAACTTTCCTAGTTCAGGATAGTCGTGAAATTTGGCATCAGGGAGCATTTAAGCTGTCTTACAGTCATAGAAGCATTAATTATCACCAATATAGAAACACGAACAATTACGTGACCTACAAACAAAAATATTATTACATGGGAGATCTTTATTTCGTTTAGTGGGATTTGAGTGAGTTTCCGCTCTTAAAGTCGTGGAATGTGTCAGAACTTTAAATAGTTTAGTTGATCCAATTACGTTTGGTCGCAAAGCTTGCAACATCTTCAGCAACATTAGATCTATTAAAGTATCATGAAATTTACTTGTTGTTTCTCAATTTAAAATTCCTATCTTTCGTGTTATATGCTTGGCCCTGACGTTTATTACGCGACTACGATTCCTGCCTGGAGATTCTATCTTTGATATCGTGAAGCGAGTAAATTCTTCGGACGTTTAAAGGAAACTTTGGAAGGAAACTGTCAAACTTGGTCAGCAAAAGAGTTCGTATAAACTATCAGAGTAACTTGTACAGTTAATAGATCATACACGCACCCAAATCCATGCACAATAAATTCGCCGAATTCCTCTGATTTTCCAGACAAACGACGCATAACAAAATGTCATAACGTACTCGTCCTTTACCACATTCCAGCAATATGAACTGACTACAACTCATATTTTCCCAATCAGACTGCGGCTTCATATTAATGAATGTAAAGTACTGTGTTAAATTAGTGGTTGTTATTAGCTCGGCAGAGATACGCTTTAGGCGAGGTACGCGATCTTTATTGGAATCACCAAAACTAAATACAGAAACTAAGGTTTACTGGCAAGAAGTTCTTCTGACTCTAGGTTCTCTTGGTGAGTAGCGTCGTTTTCTCTGCTCGTCTGCTCTGTTTGTCTCATGCTTTCGGTGGGCAATTTCGGTTGACAGTGACTGACAGTAGAAGTTGACCAATCAGATACATTCTGACCAAGTCTTTCGCTCTGCCAGGTGAAGGCGTTGTATGAAATGTAAGATGATTAACAAGGGTGTTTGAAAAAGATTTTTCATATCTAAATATATATAGTTCTTTGTAAAATCATAATAGTAAAATCAGAATGTACTAGTTCTTATCTCAGTTATGTTATTTCACAGTTTCACACCGTATTTTGAGCTCAAATCTGATCTGAACAGGAATTACATATCTGGAATTCAGCAAAGTATTCAATCAACATAGGATGGGCTGATACAAGCCAGAGCAAGGATTTAACAATACCAACTTGTACCTTGACCTTACATTCGATAACAGAAACAAAAACCTTTTAAGCTAGGTCGGTAACTATTAATCGTGACATTTTCGAGAGGATTAATCATGGTGCTGGTTACAAAAATGAGATAACAACTTCACATGTCTAAAACCAGACAAAACTCAAACAAACATTACAACGTCGTGATACGATCATCTACCTATAATTTAGCAGCTGTTTTTACAATAGACTACGTTGACGTTTGATAAATTCCATTTAGTTCATAATGACATAAATTGCAGACCGCCAAGTTAATGGAATGTGTGTTTCATAACAGCTGTTTAGGCAGTCATTCAACAGATGTCAGATTTTAAGAAGGTTTACCAACGTAAACAAAACAAAACGTGATGAACAAAACAAAACGTCATAAACAAAACAAAACGTATATAAAACAGAACGTGATGAACAAAAGTCCTTCGTCTGAATGTAACCTGGTAATAGAAGTTGTTAGCTGGAAATGCCATTTCATAGTTTCATACATTTTGGAAGTTCTGACCCAAAAGAAAACAAAAGAAACTGAGCCAATGGTAATATATCGTTACCTACCCGTTCTATATAGAATTCCAAGTATATGAATTCATTAGGACTCTCAAATTGTCCAATCAAACATTAAGAGGCTTCATTAACGAATGTGTGAGATGTGGAGACATCAGAACAGTAAGAGAAGTTTAGCGACAAAACATATCAATGAAATGTCATGAGCAAAAACCCTTCGTCCGAATGGAACGTGGTGAATGAGGGGTGCTAGCTCGAAACGTCATTTTTTTCTGCTTTATAAACCTCTCAAGTTTACCACCTTATGAAATTTACCTGTTGTTTCTCAATTTAAAATGCTTATCCTTCGTGTAATATGCTCGGCTCTGATATAAATTTACTCGCTTGTTTTGGTGTCAACTCAAAGAACAATGAAGTACAATACGTTGATGATCTTCTAATTCTACGTTCCAGCACAAAAATTATTTAGTCAGACAATCACAGAAATCAATAGAAAAAATTTCACGTGGAAAGCTGCAATTCAGTGCTAGAGACACTCGTTGTTTTCACGTGATGGCATTCCAGGTTGACGTATAATGTTCAATATCCGCTTAGGGGTAATAACTCAACAAGTCCCTGCTTGAAAGTTTAATGCTCATATACTTATAAAACAGAAATCATCCTAACCCCGTTGTACAGTCTACAGTGCTATATTTTCTTCGAAGACAATATTTACCGCAATAACGTCGTCACATACAGAGCTCAATATTTACAATATTGAGCTGCAATATTCACCGCGGTATAGTGGTCACGTAGAGCTTCTCGTCCTTGACCTAACGACTGGGAACACCCTGACGTGGATTTAATTTGTCACGTGCACTCCACGTGTTTTGATTGTTTATAAAACTGCAGTTGTGAAGAGTCAGTGTTATCAGACGTATTTCACATCGTCGGACCTATTTCAAACAAAACAGTCCGGAGGACCTTGTTTACCTGATAAACGTTTTGCTTCCATATGTTTACCTTCGAAAGGTTTGTTGTTTAATTTGTCTTCTCGCCTTTTGGAATCATTATATGATCAGATCAACGTTTGTTAAACAGGATCGTCAGCACTGTTTCGTTTTGTGTGCTTTTAATATTTGTTCCGGCTGTGCGCCATTTGTTTTAAGAAGAGACTCGTCCCCGTCTTGTCTTCTTTGGTTCTAACAGCACTAGTTTTACTGGGGGAGATTTCGCGCATCTATAAATAATGGTTTACGGTATTATCGTGGCAATTTTGTTGCCGATCCTGATCTACCGCGTTATCTCTTTCTACTGGTCCGTCTTCGCGTCAGATGATAGTCCTCCTGGGCCATTCCCACTTCCTGTTTTGGGAAACCTTCACGTTATTGGAACAAGTGTACACATCTCGCTGATGAACTTGGCAAAGAAATACGGTCATGTGATGACGATATATTTCGGAAGTGAGCGTGCTATCGTCGTGGGCAGTGCGGAATTTGCTCGTGAGGTGCTCGTGTGACAATCGGATGTCTTTGGCGGCCGACCGAAAAATCCCCCAATAGGAGCGCTACTCTACAGTAATAACGGTAAAACTATTACGTTTCAACAGATGAATGGCCGGTGGAAAAAACATAGGAAGATATTTCACTCTGCCGTGAAATCATTTGGCAGTGGATTACTATTGCCAGGGAAGCAAGTCTGCGATGTCGTAAATGATCTCATAACAGAACTCAGAGAGCACCAAGGGACCCCTAAGGATATTGAGCAAGACGTGCACTTGTGCATATCGAATATAATATGTGCGATGATGTTTGGTTCAAAATATAGTCAGGACGACAAAGAATTTGAAAAAATTTTGAAGGCTTTTGATGTTATCCAAGAAGCAATTTCCCCTGTGAACCTTGTCAACATTTTCCCGTTCCTAAGACGACTTCCCCTAAGACAAATGCAGGAGCTAAGAAATGCCGTTAAACTCGAAGACTCGATCGTGCTACAAAAATACCGCGAACACGAGCTTTCGTTTGATGACGATAACCTCCGAGACCTTACCGACACGCTGATAAAGCAGCAACGAACTGAGACCGATGGTGATGCGAGTGATGACGTAAAGTTAACGGACGAAGAGGTGAAATTAATCATGAGTGACATCTTTATTGCTGGTTCTGAAACAAGCGCTACCTCGATATTGTGGGGTATCTATTACCATGCCCTAAACCCCGAAGCTCAAGATAAAATACACGAAGAAATGCGACGAGTTCTCAAGCCCGAGTCGCCACCGACGTATCGCGACCGGCGTAATCTGCCATTTCTCCAAGCGACCGTTATCGAAGTGTACCGGTGTAGTTCGATTATTCCGCTGCTTGCTCCTCACCGTGCCGTAGTGAATTCCTCGGTCAGCGGTTGCCACATCCCAGACGACACCATGGGCTTTGTGAATGCCTGGGCCATTCATCACGATCCTCGACTTTGGGATAACCCCCATTCGTTTAGGCCAGCCCGATTTCTCGACAAGGATGGAAGCTACTCGCCTCCAGACCCTTTCACGTTCTACCCGTTTTCGGCAGGAAAACGCGGCTGTGTTGGCAAAGTCCTGGGAAAGATGATGGTGTTTGTCACGCTTGCCCGCATGTTATTTAATTACCATTCTTCGCTAGTCTCGGACGAGGTCGTAGAAGTGAAAACTTGGAAACCGGCAAACGTTCTCAAGACCGGTGAATTTAAAGTGATTGTAGAGAAACGAGAGTGAACAGATGGGATGTTTATCATTTAACTAACATTTGTTTTTAAGAGTTCGGTTATTATTTGGAGGCAGCGCTTGGTAGGACAAACGATTGAAATCATGTTTTTGGGTACGTTCGGAAGACCATGCATGCTGACTGGTCGCTGAAGGGTCCGAGAGTTTATACACTTAATGTCTGGTCGCGAGGGAAACAGTTAGTGTTGTTTTTCCAAGAGGTTCGATGTTTCCGAAGACGAAGTTGAGGGAAACATCGAAACTCTAGGAAAAAGAAAACTTACTGTTTCTCCAGGGAGAAGACATTAAGTGTTTTGTTATACCGCGACAGAGACAGGAAGAAAAGAAAAGGAGTTAACTCCGATCTCGGTAGTTTCTGAAGGTTTTTGGCTGGTGACTCTTCTGCTGAAATCTCCATACGGAGTACAAAGAGTGTTGCAACAACACTCTTGGTAATCTTTTTTGTATTTGCTGAGTCTTTCCCTTCCTATAAGATGTCTTATTTCACAGCGTGAAAGATTGGAAAAACGTAGTTTCCTAGCTTCAAGCTCCCTTCACGTCTTTGTATGAAAGAAACATTTATTTGCTACTGGACATTGTGCTATTTATCGTCGGAATTCATGCGACAAGCTTTAATCACGTGCTAAAGACATAGTTTGTTCACGTGTTGTTGTAGCGCGCTCGGGCAACGATTTCAAAATTGTTGCCCGAGCGCCGGATACATTTAGATTTCGATAAGGCCATGTGACCACAATTTAACCAATGGCAGTTAGTGTTACCTTCAGCGAAATTCCAGCTATATAGCAATGGGCTTTATCATGGACCGTTAAGTCTTGGCGGGAAAATCGTTGAGCTGATTATACTAAAATTGAAGGCGAATTAAGCATCCACATTGAAAAGTTCGGAATAGTAAAATGTGCTGGAACACTAGTGTTGTTTTGGTTAAATCTAACTGTGTAAAAGTTCGAGGAATGAATGTTTAGCTACTGGAATGCAGAAGCAAAGCGAACAAGTAGGAAGTTAGGCCAACAGCAAAATCCGAAGAGGAAAATCCAGTTAAATATGGGAAAGAAAACGAACTAAAAGCCTTATAATGAATTGCGTACTTAGGAGCAGATCACATGGATGCAGCTCCTTAAGCGGAAAATGCGAGTTCGAATCCAGTTGAAGTGAACTCGAATTTTCGAGTTTACTTTTTATTTTTGATTTTGAATTTATTAAAAATAGACTTTGCAACCCATAGAGGTTGAAATACGTCCATTGTTTACAATAAAATAGTAAAATACGATTTACAAATATTAGTTATGTATGACTTACAAATAGTGAAGGTAGTAAATTTATACAGAGATACACCTTAACTAAAATTACCAAAGAATATATAAAAATATGTTATGAGTACATGCGTTATGAATGTTCGTTATGATTCTTTACACATGATGGTATAAAAGAGTTTCTAAAACATTCAGTCCTACATTTAATTATTGCAAGTTTATTAGAAGCCCGTAAATCGTAAGTAGGAGAATTTTCAATTTGAATTAAATTAGACAAGGGCGAAGACTGCAAAAGAACATTTTTATTAAAAAAACTTGAACATAAATATTCGCGTCTTGTAGCCAAGGTTGAAATATCAAACACTGCTAAAGCGTCACTATATGACAGTGTTGGATTAATTATTTTCAGGGGTTTTGACTGGATTCTTTCGATATCTTTTGATAATTATTCGGGAATGTTCTAGCGCCAAACTTGGGCGCAATACTCCAGAATTGGTCTTACATATGTAACATCCGCAGTTAATGTTTTAGAGTCAGCACAAACTCGTTTAAGGAGTCTTAACAAATAAAGTCGTTTTGAAAACTTGTTCAGGATATAAGTAACGTGCTCGTTCCACTTCAAGTCATTGCTAAAAATTAGACCAAGTAATTTCGCAGACTTTACCAAGTCAATGAATTTAATAAATTTTGTTGCGAGATTGGACCAAAACTTTGCGAGGTCATACTACCAAATAATATTGACCCTTTGCAATGGGTATCACCTAGTGATAGGGAATTTTCTTTGAGACTAATATTTGAAAGTGAACTGATTAAGGTCTTAGAGAGGTTGAAATTATCTAAAGCATCTGGCCTGGATAAAATTACGAACAAATTACTAAAGGCAGCAGGACATACTATTTGTGAAACTTTATTATATATTTTCAATTTAGTTCTAGCTTCTGGTATATTCCCCGATGATCTAAAAATAGCTAAAGTAACCCCTATTTATAAAGAGGGGGATAAAAATAACTGTGGAAATTACAGACCTATTTCAGTTCTACCAGTTATTGCCAAAATCATGGAAAAACTTATATACGACCAATGAAGTAAATTTTTGAATGATAACAATATTATCTCAAAACAACAATCAGGATTTCGTCAGTATCATTTCACAGAAATGTCTTTATTGCAAACAACAGACAAATGGCTGATGAACATTGACAAGGGTTTAATTAATGGTGTATTGTTCCTCGACCTAAAGAAAGCGTTTGATACCGTAGATCATCAAATACTTTTATCTAAGCTTGAACTATATGGCGTAAAAAACCAGGCTCTTAGTCTGTTTAAATCATATTTAGATAACAGAATGCAAATCTGTATACTACAAGGTATAAAGTCAAAGCCAAAAAAAATTCTATGTGGTGTTCCACAAGGATCAAATCTAGGACCATTATTGTTTTCCCTCTACATTAATGACCTTCCTAACTGTCTTCAAAATACTCAAGCTTCGATGTTTGCAGATGATACCAACTTGTCTAGTTCAGGAACCTCACCAACTGACATTGAAAACAAAATCAATGCAGATCTACATAATGTCAATACTTGGCTAACAGCAAACAAATTGACTTTAAATATTAAAAAAACAGAGTTTATGCTAATAGTATCAAAAAAGAGACTAAAGCAATTTACTGAAACTCCAAAAATTATAATTGGAAGGCATGCAATTAAGCTAGTAAAAAATAAGAAAGTATTAGTAATTATTCTTGATGAAGAGTTAAAATGGAATGAACACAATGATGAACAGTGCAAAAAGATATCTAAATCTATTTGTTTATTAAGAAGATCAAAACAATATGTAAACCAAAATGCACTGATGAATATTTATAACTCACTAGTCCTACCTCATTTCACTTACTGCTCTACTGTATGGAATGATGTTGGTCGTGCACACTTGAATGAGCTGTACAAATTGCAGAAAAGAGCTGCCCGTGTTATAACGGGATCTAGTTACGATGTTAGGTCGAAGGAGATTTTTGCTGATTTGGGATGGGCTCCGATTGAAAACATTTTAAAGAAACGGGAAGTAAACATTACTTTTAAAGCACTACAAGGACAATTACCAGAATATATATCTGAAATGTTTAATATCAGAAATAATGCTATGTATCACCTAAGAAGCAATGATCGAAAACTTCACTTAAATAAACCTAATACAGATTTCATAAAAAAGTCCTTCTCATATAGGTTAGCGGCTGCATGGAACAAATTACCTCGCGATATAGTTTCTGAGTATCAAACTCTGTCTACGACAAGATTTAAAAATCTAATTGATCACTATTTCCAAAATTTAGAAAACAGTAATTGATAATGGCTCTAAGATTGTCCAAGACATTTCAAGACGACACTTGTTTGAACTGCATGAATTTGGGCTTGTGTGGATTCTAAACACTTGTAGGATGTTAATTGTTAGTTATGTTTGTATATATTATTAATAATCGGTAATTTGTAATATAATTAGTATATTGATAGGTTGTAATATAATTAGTATATTGATAGGTTGTAAATAAAGTAGTTATTATAGGGTGAAGCTGATTAGTATGTAGGCTTCGCAACTTTTTGTAATTTAATAGATTTTTAGAGCAAAGCACGGCCCATTGAAAAACAGCTTAGTGAGCTGAATGGCTACCGTGCATAAATAATCTTAAATAAATAAATAAATAAATAAAATAAAATAGGCAGCCCATCAACAGTCATCGGTGGAAAATTGGGTTTAATTTTCCAAAAACAAACAAGGATCTCCTTGCACTTACGAGGATTTAGGGACATATTATTGCGCATACACCAATGATTGATATCATTCAAAGTAGTCTGCAATAATGATTCATGGTTTCTGGTAATGGTTTCTGAAAGTGACGAATCGTCGACACATTTCCATCTATCTTCCCACTTCTCCAGCAGGTCATTAATCATTAGAAATACAATTGGAACAAGGACCGTGCCTTGGGGGAAGGCCCGCATTTACTGGTTCAAAACTCGAAATGACATTTCCAATCTTAACTCGCTGTTTCCTTCCAGAAAGAAAGTTTTTACCCACGCACTTAGTATGTGGTCAATACCCATTCGATTCATTTTGTTTAAAAGAATGTTATGATCTATCCTATCAAAAGCCTTACTAAAATCTAAAAGGAGTATTCGTGCACACTGGTTAGGTTGATCGGTAGTATTGTTTAGATGGTGAACAAAGGACAAAGGTGCATGGGTGGTGGGTAAATCAGAGAGTGATCCAAATTGCTTTCTGACAATGAGATGCCTAATTCCTGACACAATCCATTCAGCGACAAAATGTTCCATAGTTTTTGAAAGAATCGGCGTGAGAGATATTGGTCGTAAGTCGTTTTCAATTTCTTTGACCACATCTACCTTTAGGATTGGAATAACGTTTGCTTTCTTCCACGAATCTAGGACGCAGGTTTCTTGGATTGAGGCGTTAAAAATGTCAGCAATTGGTGAGGACAATTCCATGGCGAAATCCTTCAAAATCCAACTTGGAATGTTGTCGAGTCCTGGAGCTTTAGAACGTTTGAGGTCACTAAGCTTCGAATGAACATCTTCCGGAGGGATAAGATATTTACGTGCAGTTTCGTTTCTCACTGCAGGATCAATTTCTACATTTTCTAACTGCGACAATGGCGGTAAAGAGTTAATACTATGTAGAAAATTTTGATTAATTTTAGATGCGAAATCCACAGAATAAATTTCCTTTCCCAAGATAATGGCGCTAGTTACTGTTTTTATTTCTAGGGAACCCTGCAAGCTGTTTAATGGAAAGAAAACCAACTAAAAGCCTTATAATGAATTGCTTACTTAGGGACTGATCATGTCTATACAGCTCCTTAAGCGGAAAAAGCGAGTTCGAATCCAGTTGAAGTCAACTCGAATTTTCGAGTTTACTTTTGTATTGAACGTTTATCGTGAAATTTTGCGTTAGTTAACCTTCAATTGCACTTAGTGGAATTAGATTGTGTTTCCGTTCTTAGAGCTGTGTGAGGTTTGAGGCTTTTAAAGGTGGAGCACCTTCGAACTTTCAAAACGAAATAATGACGTTTCGAGCGAACACCCTCAATCGCTACGTTTCATTCTAAAGCTTTCGCTTGTCGAGTTTTCTTTGATGTATTGTGTCAGTAAGCCCCTTTTAATGACTTATACCTCATAAAAAAACTGCCTACGCACCACTTTATATTAATTAATGAAGCCACTTGATGTGTGATTCGACAAGTAAAGAGTTATGAGTTTATATGCCTAGAATCCTCTCGAGGACGACCAGATAATATTTGTAGCTGATTTTTGGTCAGGAAACCGAGAAGAATTTTGGCAAATTCATTGTGGATTTGGGCGCGTGGATGATTGAGCAAGTGTACAAATTGCCCGGACGGTTTGTACGTACTCACCAGGCCACTTAGTTCGACAGTTTTTTCCAAAGTTCTCTTGGAACGTCCGACCTCGCTTGTTTTGGTGTGAACTCAAAGAGCATTTAAGAGAAAGAATTTTGAGAGGCAATCATCCGGGACAATGAAATAGATTTTACCACGTGTAGTTCAGTGCTATAAATACCCATTGTTCTCAAGTGACGACATTCCAGGTTGAAGTAAATTGTACGATAGTTGCTATACGGTATTAACTCAACGAGCCTCGGGTTAAACTCATTGAACAGTCAAAGTGCATTTGTTCATAGCGGACCGTAAACCTGACATTTTGAAATTCTTATACCTATAAACTAAAATCATCCAAACCCGATTGTTTAATCTGCAATGATGTATTTTCCTCAGAGACAATATTTACTGCAATAACGTCGTCACGTAGAGTTCCTTGTCTTTGACTCACTACTGCATGGGAACGCTCTGACATAGATATATATATATATATATATTGTTAAGTGCGGTCAATGTGTTTTGACTGATTACGCAACTGAAGTTGTAGAGAGTCCTTGTCATCAAATTGCGAACCTATTTCGAACAGAACGATCTGGAGGAATTTGTTTACCGGCTAAAAGTTTTGAACCCAAGTGTTCATCTTCAAAAACTTGATTGTTTTGTTGTTCTTCACACCATTTCGGATCATTGCACGTTCGGATCAATATTTGTTTAAAAGGATCATCACCACGGTTTGTATTTGTGGTTTTAACTTTGGTACAGATGATCGAGGAATTGGTTTAAAGGGAATTCAAATCATCCCCGTCTTCTTTGCTTTGGTTCTAACAGCACTAGTTTTCCTGGGGGAGATTTCGTGCATCTTTAAATAATGGTTTATGGTATTATCGTGGCGATTTTGTTGCCGGTCCTGATCTATCGTGTTATCTCTTTCTACTGGTCTATCTTCACGTTACGTAATCTTCCTCCTGGACCATTCCCACTTCCTGTTTTGGGAAACCTTCACGTAATTGGAACGAGTGGGCACGTGTCGCTGATGAACTTGGCAAAGAAATACGGCGATGTGATGACGATATATTTCGGGAGTGAGCGTGCTGTCGTCGTGAGCAGTGCGGAACTAGCTCGTGAAGTACTCGTGCAACAGTCCGTTGTCTTCGGCGGCCGACCGACAAACCTCCCATATGGCGCGCTACTGCTTAGTCATAACGGTAAAGACATTGCGTTTCGTGAAATGAACGCTCAGTGGAAAAAACAGAGGAAGATATTTCACTCTGCCGTGAAATCATTTGGTAGTGGATTACCATTGCTAGAGAACCAAATCTGCGATGTCGTCGAAGATCTCGTAACAGAACTCGGAGAGCACCAAGGGACTCCTAGGGATATCGAGGAAGACGTGCGCTTGTGTGTGTCCAATATAATATGTGCGATGACATTTGGTTCTAAATATAGTCGGGACAACAAAGAATTTAAATTGATGATGAAAACTTTTGATGTTATCCAAGAAGCAATTTCTCCTGGAAACCTTGTGAACATTTTTCCGTTCCTAAGGCGACTTCCCATTAGACAAGTTCAAGAGCTTGAAAATGCCGTTAAACTTGAATACTCGATCGTGGAACGAAAGTACCGTGAGCAACGAGTTTGCATTTGATGACAATGATCTCCGAGACCTTACCGACTCGTTATTGAAGCAGCAACGAATTGAGATCGACGGTAAAGCGAGCGATGACGTGAAATTAACGGACGAAGAGGTGAAATTGATCATCAGCGATACGTTTTTTGCTGGTATTGAAACAAGCACTACCTCGATATTGTGGGATATCTATTACCTTGCTCTAAACCCCGAAGTTCAAGATAAAGTACATGAAGAAATGTGAGAAGTTCTCACGCCCGGGTTGCCACCGACCTATCACGATCGGCGTGATCTGCCATTTCTCCAAGCGACCGTTACCGAAGTGTACCGATGTAGCTCGATTGTTCCGCTACTACTACCGCACCGTGCCGTAGTGAATGCCTTGGTCAGCGGTTACCACATCCCAGAAGGTACCATGGTCCTTGTCAATGCCTGGGCCATTCATCACGATCCTCGACTTTGGGATAACCCGCATTCGTTTAGGCCAGCCCTATTTATTGGCAACAATGGAAGCTACTCGCCCCCAGATCCTTACACGTTCTTGCCATTTTCGGCAGGAAAACGCAATTGCATTGGCGAAGCCTTGGCAAAGATGGTGGTGTTTGTCACTCTTGCCCGGATGTTATTTAATTATCGTTTTTCGCTAGTCTCGGAAGAGGTCGAGGGAGCGAAAACTTTGAAATCGGCTAGCGTTCTCAAGCCGAATAACTTTAAAGTGGTTTTGAAGAAACGAAAGTGAACAGATCGGAAGTTTAATCTTAAACCTGCATGTGTTTTGGAGGGCTCGGTTGTTAGTCGGAGGGAGCTTTGGGTATGAGAAACCATAGCAGACATGTCTTTCGTTCCGTACTCAAAACTACGCATGTTGATTAGTTACTGAACGGTCAGACATTCTACAATATTCGACCTGGCCAATACGTTTTTATTCCGAATCTATAAGTTTTGGTGAGAAGATCATCGAGATGATTTTAATGGCATTTAAGGAGAATAAAATTATCCACATTGAGAAAGTGGGAATAGTAAAATGTGCTGCAACACTTATTCTGGTATTGTTTATAAAGTGAACTCCCTCTAAGACTGACACCTTCGTGACGGCTCTTACTGTCCGTCTTAGAGGGAATTGTCCCAATCGGATATCGGCCATCAGTGTTAAAGCGATTAAACTTCGTTTACTCAGCGCTCGTCTTTCTGCCACGAGAGAAACGTTCTGATGTTTCGAGCGAAAGCCTGTCATTGTATGTCGGATAGTTAAACATACGACAAAAAATTTGCTATTATTTGGAACACAAGTCGTCTTCGTTATTTTGACATGTTCAAATTTCCTCATCCGAATCTATTGATCAGCTATTACTTGTCCGCTGTCGGAGAAGTATTTTGAACTTTTTTCCACTTGAAAAAAGTCCGTTGTCTGTTATTATTATTATTAATATTATTATTATTTAATCTTATTTAAAACACGGTAGCATTTCAGCGATGCTGATTTTCAAATGGCCGTGTATCACTAATAAAACTAACATTAATATTCTATTTTATACTTAGACGTACACAATTATTCTAATTATTAACAAAATAAAATTTATAGATTTGGAATTCTACTCGAAAACTACTTCTAATATTCATAAGAGTGCTTAATGTACTATATCTAATTTCTTACAAAAGGGTTTTTAATAAACGATTTGAATGATGTTAGTGACATATTACCTTTTATGACATTGTCGATCACTTTCTTAGGTAATTTGTTCCAGGACACAGCTCCTTGATACAAGAAACTCTTCTTTAAAAAATTTGTGCGAGGTTTAGGCAAATGAAGATATCGATTGTTACTACGAAGTTCGTGACTGGTATTGCTGTTTAGATTAAATAACTGAGTTAGGTACTTTGGGCTTAGTCCTCGTAGTGCTTTGAACGTCATTACCAATTGCCTTTCCTCTAAGATTTCTTTAATGGATTTCCAGTTCAACATTTCAAAAATTTGGGATGACCTTTCATCATAAGTAGACCTTGTTATCACACGTGCAGCTCTTTTTTGTAATTTGTGGAGTTTGTTAATATGATCAGTGTTAGAATTTTGCCATACCGTAGAACAGTATGTAAAGTGCGGCAGAACGAGTGAGTTGTACATTGTTACCAAGACATCTTGTGTAACAAAGTCTCGAGCTCTTCTTAATAATCCAATGCATGAGGATAAAGTTTTACATTGTTTTGCATTATGTTCATGCCATTATGTCTGTCTTAGAAAGGTGTCCAAATTAGAGAGAGTTTGGTTATGGTGAAATAATGGATAAACGGTCGGGACCGAACTTGGTGTCCATTTTAGAAAGGTGTCCGTCTTAGAGAGAGTTTGGTTATGGTGAAATAATGGATGAACGGCCGGGACGTAACTTGGTGTCCGTCTTTGGGAGGTGTCCGTTTTAGAGAGAGTTTGGTTATGGCAAAATAATGGATAAACGGTCAGGACCAAACGTGTTGTCCATGTTAGGGAGGTGTCCGTCTTAGAGAGAGGTGTTCATTTATTTCCCTTCCCCTCCCTTCACTCCCCCTCCCTTCACTTCCTATAATGTCACTTCTCCTTCCTTTCCCTTCCCTTCCAATCCCATTCCTTCTCTTCACTTCCCTTCTCTTCCCTTCCCTTCTCTTCCCTTCCCTCCCAAACCCTTCTCTTCCAATCCCTTTCCTTTTCATTTCTTTTCCATCTCTTTTATTTTCTTTCTCTTTTATTTCATTTCATTTCTTTCCTTTTGCTTTCTTTCTCTTTTCTTTCCTTTCTCTTTAATTTCATTCCCTCACCTTATCCTTTGTTTTCATTTTATTTCTAGCTCATTGTTTTCCATTATTTACCTTTCGTCTCCTTTATTTTCAATACCTTTTACTTCTGTCTTTTCTTTTCTTTCCTTTCTTCCCTTCCCTCCCTGTACGTTCCTCCTCTTTCTCCCTGTGCATACCCTTTCGCTTGGTTTGTTCTTCCATTCATCCTCACTACTTACCTTGCTTTGTTTTCAGACATCGGTTCAAACAATAGTGGTTTTTATGAGCTGCAAGCTGTGTTGACCCATCAAGGAAGGTCGTCTTCATCTGGGCACTACGTGGCATGGATTAAAAGAAACGAGAGTATGATCACTTAAGTATTATTGTGACAATAAGCATAATATACTGATCACACCAATAAAAGTATTATCATCATCATGATTATTATCATCACCATCATCCCCATCATCATTTACATCATCATCAACATCATCATCAACATCATCATCATCATCGTTATCACCATCATCGCCATCGTCATCACCATCATCATCACCATCCCGATCATTATCATCATCATCATCATGATTATAATCATCACCATCATCATCACCATCATCATCACCATCATCATCATCACCATCATCGTCGTCATCGTCACCATCATTATTATCATCATCATGATTATTATCATCACCATCAACATCATCATTACCATCATCACCATCACCATCATCGTCATCGTCATCGTCACCATCATCATCATCATCATCATAATCATCATCACCATCATCGTCATCGTCATCGTCACCATCATTATCATGATGATGATGATGATTATCATCACCATCATCATCATCAACATCATCATCACCATCATCACCATCATCATCATCGTCATCACCATCACCATCATCATTGTCGTTATCACCATCATCACCATCGCCATCTTCATCACCATCACCACCATCGCCACCATCACCATCATCATCGTTATCACCATCATCGCCATCGTCATCACCATCATCATCACCATCCCGATCATTATCATCATCATGATTATAATCATCACCATCATCATCACCATCATCATCATCAACATCATCACCATCATCGTCATCATCGTCGTCATCGTCACCATCATTATTATCATCATGATGATTATTATCATCAACATCATCATCACCATCATCACCATCATCACCATCACCATCATCGTCATCGTCATCGTCACCATCATCATCATCATCACCATCATCGTCATCATCATCGTCATCGTCACAATCATTATCATGATGATGATGATGATTATCATCACCATCATCATCATCAACGTCATCATCACCATCATCACCATCATCACCATCATAATCATCATCATCACCACCATCATCATCACCATCACCATTATCATCGTCATCACCACGATAATTTCCTTCACTATTGTCACCACCATTATCATCACCATCTCAACCATCTGCATCACCGTCGTCATCGTCTATGTCATCATCAATGTCATCATCACTATCGTCATTATCACTATGATCGTCTTCATCACCATTAACATCTTCACCATCATTGCCATCGTTGTCGTTTGTGGTTGTTTCTCTGGTATAATAAACATTAGCATTGAGGGGACAACCAACCGACTTTCCGTAAAATTGTTTTGAAAACTGAAAAAATTATGTTTGGAAACAATTATACATGGTATATACAAAATTAATTATTCAACTCAATGTCGGTGAATAGTGAAGTTATTTACCTCCACTTTGGCAAATAATTGTTAACTGTCATGTCGTCCTCTTGTATATTGTGTATTGCTTACATTTACCCACAGAAGTGACGACATGGCATGCCTCGGAAACATGATGAAGAAAAGTTCTCACGTTTCTTATGTAGCATAATATCTAGTTCCCTACAGAATTTTGTATTTTTGCTGTTGTTTAACTTTCGTCAAACCATTTTGTTCGTGTTTCTGTGTTTTGCACAGCAATCCCCCACTGACAGATGCAGATCACTATAAATCAGATAAGAAATCACTGAATCAGTTACAATATAAGGAGCCGTACACACTAGCGATTTAAATCGACCTCGAATTTACGTAAATCTAAGCGTGCTGGGCAGAACGACTGTAAGTAGTTTAGCCCCCTCTTGCATTTACTCATATCTTAAGTTCTCAAGATGATACTATTCGGAATACGTTTTCTACTCTGTGTACTACAAAAAGTCGTTAATAGTCCTTAAGATTTAGACTGGGATAAGGAGAAGAATCCTGAGTGTCTCTCTGCTCTAAAAGAAATATGAATGACGTTATTTTAAGTGTTTTCGTGTCCCCTCGTATTTTCAAACTCATTCTGTTCTGTTTTCAATAAATGGTATCTTTTCCAACTGTCAGGTTTAACAATGACTTTGAAATAAGGTCGAAATATTACCGTTTGCATTCGTCTTGTTTTCACTTAAATCTTAAGTCTTCAAGATGTTGTTTTACGGACTTTGTTTCTTACTCTATTTCCTTAAAAAAAGAAAAACTAGCTCTGCATTTGGTGAGTTCATTGTGGACACTCATCTTGTTACCGAGTTAAAACGACAAAAATCCCGTTTAACTGTAAGTAAAAATACTGGCATCACTCTCTTCATTGATGGCGAAATGGAGAATCCTCGGCCAAAAGGAGAGACCATCCTTGGAACGGTTGGACGGAGGGTACCCCGCCGCTGGTATTCTCGTGGATGGTAAATCCCAGCGTTCTAGCCGCCAATATCCCAGTATCCAGCACACCTGAGGGATCCGCGATGGTTAGCGGGACTGACACAAGACCACAGGGAAAATTAGAATGCCCATTTCGATTCTCTTTTCCAGTGATAAATTTCGTTATCCAACCAGTATAGGGGTTGGTGTTCCCTGATCCAAAACTCTGGTAAGATACGATGCGGCTCCACCAATCTCTGTCTGGTTTTCCCTTGTATGTAGCCAACAGCTTTTTGAACACTTTCTTAACATGGCCCCACCATTCAGATGTTAATCCTATATCTCTCTTAACTGGCTTTGTGAGTTTCCTTAGTAGCTTTAACTTGGACTGTAACTTTCTCCAGTCCTCTTCAGTACCCAACATCTCGATGGCTGGAATCCCGCACAGTGTCATCATTTTGTATATGAAGAACTCTTGAAGCGATGTCATCAAAGTAATCTGTGATACAATCTTTTGAGTCGGTGTTGTTACGGAGAAGTCAGCCGTGACAGCGTCAACATATTCTGGTATATTCACATTCTCTGATATTCTAGTTGACATTTTGTCGAAGAATAAGCTGTAGTCGACGTCGTTGATGTTATTGGAAGGAACTTCTACTTGCAATGTCTTCTTTCCCTCATGGTTGACAAACATCTTACGAACACCATCTTTGTTAGCGTGTTCATCAATAGCGAGAGCGACTCGCCTGATGACACAAAACCACCAGTCTTCTGGTGAGGTTCTGAGATTCCAGTGATTGTTGTAGGCGGTGAGAATGGAGGCGAACAAGCCATTGTTTCCAGGACAAAAAATTGGCTCGTCCGATCCCAGCGTAGCAACTTTGACCTTTACTGACTCTGTCAAACGGTCAAAATCATATTCCGAATGTATTCCTCGTAGATTTTCGAGTATTTCGGAATAAGCTTTCATTCTCTCTAAGCCTGCGAAATGTTGTTCAATGAAGAGCCTTGCTGACTTCTTTTCTAAATTGAGCACTTCTTTCGGATCTGTGGGATGAAGCTTCGTGGCGAGAGTAACGCACTTCATCTTCAAATTATGAGAAGAAGCAATTGCAAATTTACGAAATTGTAATGATGAAGCCGATCACGTCAATCCTCTGGTGTACGGGAAGTCCATGATATATTTGCAAGTTGTCACAGGATGCAAATGTGTAGTGTTTGCCACTCTCATACATTCTATTTTTGAAGTGTTTGAAGAGAAAATCTAATTTCGGAAAAACTCACTTATTTGAAAGAACTTATTGAATTTTAAAGATTGGCTGCTAGTACAAATCACTTCTGCCGTAGCTCACTTCAGTTTTGAGATATGAACATTCGTTTGATAGGTAGATAACATCCCACGCATCCGCATTTGTTATTGCATAATGAGTGACGGAGCAATCATATATGTCTTTTGGATTGTTAAACGAAACCACTCGAAACTTTGTCGAGTATCATGGGATAAATGCACGCACTTGCACAGTGTCAAACGACTTCGTTTGATAACTTCTGCGATATCCCTCATATCTCCAATTTTGCGACAAGTCATGCAACGTGACTAATTCAAAGTGCAATGGACAAGTCGGACAAATTTTGACATCTTGAAAATGAAGTGAGCTTTGAGAGAGCTGTATAGAAAAATCTTTACAAACAAAATAGTTTTTTGAACTGAAGGAGTTTCTCCCAGACTACTTTTTTTACTTCATTTATAAAGTCAAAAAGAAAATAATACCTTTTAGCGAAGGCTCTTCCGTTTTCCGCATACTTCAGCTTCGAGTGTAAATTGCCCACTTCAGACCAGCTGATTTTCGACTCATTATCATCTGCATGATAACGCATGGTGAAAGTATGAATATCACTAAATCTCCTAGAAACAACTATCCAAGGAAACATTACATGATTTGAAATGGGAAACCAAACAGCAAAGGCGAGGAGGCCGATGAAGTAATGTTTTTCGAACAGCAGAATATTTAATCTCGGTATGGTGACTTGAGCGACCGAACACTCATAAGCATTTGTGGCGGAAACTCGTTTCGTAATGTCAAAGAAAATCCTAAATGAAAAATATTTTGAAATTCGACCAGTTACTTAACCTACGATCAGTACTTCAGAATCATCCTCAGAGATACATGAACAGAAAATGTTGTGATAATCACACCCTGTCATGGATAAGCGTTAAGTTGTCGCGAGAATATCTCGTGCACTTAAGTTGGATAAAATCTCTCCTCCAATCCCTGTGGACTCGACAGCTCAACAGGTAGAGCGGCGGACCGATATCCCGAAGGTGCGAGTTCAAATCCAGATCGAGTCAACATTTTTCAGTTGACTTCGGCAGCGTCAGATTATCATGAAAATTTTCTACGCTCAGCATCCGACTGATATTTGGAATGTGAATTGAATATTTAACAAAATTATTAACATATCGTGGCTGACACGTGGGAAGTACATGCATCGAACTCGCACCTTAGGTCGCCATCTGAGTCTCGGTAGCTCAATGGTTAGAGTGCTTCACTGGTCAGACGGTTGCAGGTTCGATGCCCGTCTGATGATAATTTTAGCTTGACGAACGTCCAACTACAATCTGTATGTTTTAGATCTTGTTTGGAGTAATTAATATTTTAGTTCCCTTACAATGATATTAATTTAAGATGCAATTTTTATTTGATTTTGGGCTAGTTTGAAGCGTGTTGTGTATATGTGTGATTGTGTATATACACAGGGGGTGAGCAAAAAAAAGTGGCCATCCTAAATAATTATGGTTAACGTAACATAATCATCACAAGATGAACAGACGTGGTTAAGAATGATCGTTTTAGGATGCATGCGTCTAAGTAATTTCAAATATCATCTCAAATCTTAATTTTAATAACCGAATTTTGAAATTCACAAACGTTACGCAGTTTTTAATTATATTATAGTTTACAAATTCCTGGTAATCTCTGATGTCCTTCATTTTGACTCTAATGAATTTGTTCGCACAATCGCAAATAAAGTTTATTTACAAACTACTACAGGCAACAACAGTCACTCAAGTACTTGCCTAGTGTATGTACCATTCAATACCTAGCTGGCACTCTCTTCAATTTGATCACAGCTTTGCATAAACGTGGCATACTTCCTATAAGCTGATGCAAGTATTCTTTGGTGATTGTTTGTAATCCATTTTTGATTACTGCAAAAAGTTCGTTTCCATTTTCCAACTTTTGGTCTTTTGTTAATCAGTCCAACTCAGCCCATAAATTCTCAATGGGATTTAGGAGAACCCATCCCCATTCATCAATATTCCCACTAATGTGCTCACGAGCAGATGATAATCGCGGTAAACGATTCTTCTCACTCCCAAATGGTTTCTCAGATTTTTTCTCCATTTGAATTCTCTCTTTCACGAGGTGATTTATGGTTTTGGCAGAAAATTTGACCCTCGTCTGAGCTTCTAGTTTATCAGCTAGCTAATGTTTGGTAGGGGTGCCTGATTTGAACGTTTTAATAATTAAACGGTCACTTCGATCGGTAATTTCCATCCAGAACCAGGATCATGACTGCAATCTCCACTCAATTTACCTCAATGCAAAGTTCTTTTTTTGTTTTTTTTTCCCCAGAACAGGTCGATGTGAATTATTTTTTGAAACTGTACATGTGGTAACTCCAGCTTAAAGCAATCCAAGAACTTCATGATTCCTTCTAATTTTCATCTCAGATTTCTCGGTGCCGACTTTTTTAAGTCCCTTACTAGCCACATCACTTTCACAAAAAAACCTCAACGAAAATGTTCAAAATTGCACATGTAACTGGTTTTTTGGCTAATAATGTTTTGTACTTAAGTTATCAACTAAATATTGTAGGATGCGCAATATTTTGATAATTTTATGGACAAGTTCATATCATCCAATTTGTAAGAAATAGGAGAAAATGCACTATGTTTAGCAGAAGACATTATTATAAAAAGTATTAAGAATTGACGTGTGTTCCATGCCAGCACTTAAAATTAGTATGTCAAAAGCTTTTTAATCAGATCTAAAAGAAAGCTTATAAAAAATATACGGCTTTCTTTCATTTCTGCTCTTCCAGTGACAGTTATATCAAATTGACTATATTTTTGACAATGGCCACTTTTTTTTGCCCACCCCCTGTATATGCACGTGGAAACATAAAGTTATAAACGAGGGAATGTTAGAATATCTTCAATTCAGTTCAATTCAATTTTATTTAAAGAGGATACACACATAACAGTAATTCAACTGAAAACCTTGTGGCCCTCAGTGAGTACATCTAAAATACAACGAAGATTAAGTTACAATAATGTACAAAAATATAACTGTATCGATCTAAGGAGTAAAGTATTTACAATCTAAAATAAGAAAAAATAAGGACAATAAAAATACTACATGCCTAAGATAAAATGATCTACATCCTTAAATTGTGATTCAAAACATTTAAAAAGAACATTTCTAAAACGAGTAACAGATTGTTCCTTATTAGTGTCATTAGGTAAATATAAATTTTGACTAAGTCAATTTCATTGACATTTCTTTTCAAAAGATTCTTGGATCAAGTGCGATGATGACAAGATCTCCCAAATTTCTGCGGAAGACGTCTTGAAACTTTCTGGAGGCGGTAAATATGCTTTTTGATTTGTCAAACATTTGTGTTTTATATTCGGCCAGTACACACAAACCAAATGTGATAGAAAACGGAAGTTTGTTTCAAGACAGTGAATTTCCAGCTGATTTGCTTGGCGAACCACGTACCCATTTCTGTTATACATTGATTGTGATATCAAGATCACCTATCCAAAACTCCTCGATTCTCGTTCCCATGCGACATTGTCGCACTACATGGCAATTAAGGCAGAGACACACTATCGCTGTCGCTGTGTCGCTGGAACTTAGTAATACATTTGTGCGCAATACATTTGTGCGGTTGCCAAGGCTTGTCGCTCAGTCGCTGGGACCGCGTTGCTGAACTCGTTGAATGACATGAAATTGCTGAGTCGTTGCTGATTAGCTCGCGAAAAATTTCAAAATAGCGTTGTTCGAGGAGGTTCTGATAAACACGGATTGTACCCCGTGTTTTATGATAAGTCACGGGAGAACTGTAAGAATGAGAAAATGAAGTTGAGTGCTAGAGAAAAGATTGGGTTAAAGCTGTTTTCCCCCAGGCGAATCGGCATTTCATTGTGTAAATTAAATAGATTTTTCAGTTACAACCGAAATCCAATGAGACTGAAGAACAGTTTTATAAAACAAACAGAAAATAGCTTTCGTGTCTCTGTACTGTGATAGAAACATGACGCCATTTAAATCGGAACAATGGCTGGTGACACGAGGCGTAGCCGAGTGTTTTTTTGGTATTTTTCTGGTTGAAATGGGGACATTCGTGTTTTTGTCACGACACAAAACCACTCAAGCAATTTTTTATTCGAATTAAGAATGTTTCCATTTGTTATTCCCTTGATGTAGGTGATTGGCATTGTGCTTACGTTCTACTGTATGGGCCAAGAAGACTCGAAGTAACTAAAGACGCATCTTGAACCACCACCAGAAAAGCCTTCCCTCAAGTTCTACGCCAAGTCACCACTTTTTCCAGTTTACAGCTTTACCTTTCCTTTTTGTAGCTCAAGGCAATGCAATATCACGAATTCGTGTCACTCATTGATTTTTCTAATTCCAGTTAGAAGAAACAACAGCTTTTTATTGAAACTGAGTAGAGACGAAGTTCCGTAGTTTGGACAGTTTCGTTGACTGGGCTTGATTGCCAGACTAGTCGATTTTTGAACAAAATGGTTTTAATGCTTTCTGGACAAAGAAATGTCTAACGGCTTTCCACGTTTGGATGACGTGATCCAAACACGCGTTCCTTGGCGAGTGTTTTTAAGCATTTCGGTTGCCACATGTTTTGAAAATTTACCAGTAATAAATTGCATTCTGAAGCTTAACGCCTCAAACAAGAAACCGCATTATCACCATAGCTTCCAGCTTCTGTGGATTTGAAATCCATACGTCTTGTTGTTCAATATCTTTCAAATAAGAAATACAGTATGAATGAGTATGAATTCTATCTTTAAAATAATTTGAAGCGAGTAAATTCTTCGGTCGTTTAAAGGAAACTTTGGAAAGAAACTGTCAAACTTGGTCAGCAAAAGAATTCGTATAAACTGTCAGAGTAACTTGTACAGTTAATAGATCATACACGCACCCAAATCCATGCACAATAAATTCGCCGAATTTTTATGATTTTCCAGACAAACGACGCATACCAAAATGTCATAACGTACTCGTCCTTTACCACATTCCAGCCATATGAACTGACTACAACTCTTATATTTTCCCAATCAGACTGCGGCTTCATATTAATGAACGTAAAGCGCTGTGTTAAATTAGTGGTTGTTATTAGCTCGGCAGAGATACGCTTTAGGCGAGGTACGTGATCTTTAGTGGAATCATGAAAACGAAGGTTTACTGGCAAGAAGTTCTTCTGACTCTAGGTTCTCTTCTTGGTGAGTAGCGTCGTTTTCTCTGCTCGTCTGCTCCGTTTGTCTCCTATGCTTTCGGTGGGCAATTTCGGGGGACAGTGACTGAGAGTAGAGGTTGACCAATCAGATACATTCTGACCAAGTCTTTCGCTCTGCCAGGTAAAGGCGTTGTTTGGAATGTAACATGATTAACAAGGGTGTTTGAAAAAGATTTTTCAATGCTAAATGTATATAGTTCTTTGTAAAATCATAATAGTAAAATCAGAATGTACTAGTTCTTATCTCAGTTATGTTATTTCACTGTTTCACATCGTATTTTGAGCTCAAATCTGATGTGAACAGGAATTACATCACATCTGGAATTCAGCAAAGTATTCAATCAACATAGGATGGGCTGATACAAGCCATAGCAAGGATTTAATAATACCAACTTATACCTTGACCTTACATTCGATAACATAAACAAAAACCTTTTAAGCTAGATCGGTTACTCTTAATCATGGCATTTTCGAGAGGATTAATCATGGTGCTTGTCACAAAAATAAGATAACAACTTCACATATCTAAAACCAGACAAAACTCAATCAAACATTACAACGTCGTGATACGATCATCTACCTATAATTTAGCAGCTGTTTTTACAATAGGCTGACGTTTGATAAATTCCATTTAGTTCATAATGACATAAATTGCAGACCGTCAAGTTAATGGAATGTGTGTTTCATAACAGCTGTTTAGGCAGTCATTCAACAGATGTCAGATTTTAAGGTTTACCAACGTAAACAAAACAAAACGTGATGAACAAAACAAAATGTGATGAACAAATCAATACGTGATAAACAAAACAAAACGTACATAAAACAAAACGTGATGAACAAAAGTCCTTCGTCCGAATGTAACCTGGTAATAGAAGTTGTTAGCTGGAAATGCCATTTCATAGTTTCATACATTTTGGAAGTTCTGACCCAAAAGCAAACAAAACAAACCGAGCAAATGGTGATATATCGTTATCTACCCGTCCTATATAGAATTCCAAGTGTATGGAATCATTAGAACTCTTAACTTGTCTAATCGAACATTAAGAGGCTTCATTAACGAATGTGCGAGATATGGAGACATCTGAACAGTAAGAGAGGTTTAGCGACAAAACATATCAAAGAAACGTCATGAGCAAAAACCCTTCGTCAGAATGGAACGTGGTGAATGAGGGGTGCTAGCTCGAAACGTCATTTTTTTCTACTTTAAAAACCTCTCAAGTTTACCACCTTATGAAATTTACCTGTTGTTTCTCAATTTAAAATGCTTATCCTTCGTGTAATATGCTCGGCTCTGATATTAATTTACTCGCTTGTTTTGGTGTCAACTCAAAGAACAATGAAGTACAATACGTTGATGATCTTCTAATTCTACGTTCCAGCACAAAAATCTTCTAGTGAGGCAATCACAGAAATCAACAGAAAAAATTTCACGTGGAAAGCTGCAATTCAGTGCTAAAAACCATCATTGTTTTCACGTGATGGCATTCCAGGTTGAAGTATACTGTTCGATATCCGCTTAGGGGTACTAACACAATAAATCTGCTTCAACTCATTGAACAGTCAGTGAAAGTGCATTTGCTCATAGCAGACAGCAAACTTCAAAGTTTGATACTCATATACCTTTAAACCGAAACTATCCTAACCCCGTTATACAGTCTACAATGCTGTATTTTCCTCGAAGGCAATATTAACGTCGTCACATACAGAGGCCAATATTGACAATATTGAGCTACAAGATTCACAGTATTGATCTACAATATTCACCGCGGTATAGTGGTCACGTAGAGCTTCTCGTCCTTGACCTAACGACTGGTAACACCCTGACGTGGATTTAATTGGCCACGTGCACTCGATGTGTTTTGATTGTTTATAAAACTGCAGTTGTGAAGAGTCAGTGTCATCAGACGTATTTCACATCGTCGGACCTATTTGAAACAAAACAATCCGGAGGAGCTGGTTTACCTGATAAACGTTTTGCTTCCAAGTGTTTACTTTTGAAAGGTTTGTTGTTTAATTTGTCTTCTCGCCTTTTGGAATCATAATATAATCAGATCGATATTTGTTTAAAAGGATCATCAGCACTGTTTCGTTTTCTGTGGTTTTAACATTTGTTCAGGCTGTGCAGCATTTGTTTTAAGAAGAGACTCGTCCCCGTCTTGTCTTCTTTGGTTCTAACAGCTCTAGTTTTACTGGGGGAGATTTTATGCATCTGTAAATCATGGTTTACGGTACTATCGTTGCAATTTTGTTGCCGATCCTGATCTACCGCGTCATCTCTTTCTACTGGTCCGTTTTCACGTCAGGTGATCTTCCTCCTGGGCCATTCCCACTTCCTGTTTTGGGAAACCTTCACATGATTGGAACAAGTGTACACATCTCGCTGATGAACTTGGCAAAGAAATACGGTGATGTGATGACGATTTATTTCGGAAGTGAGCGTGCTATCGTCGTGAGCAGTGCGGAACTTGCTCGTGGAGTACTTGTGCAACAATCGGATGTCTTTGGCGGCCGACCGAAAAATCTCCTAATACGGAGCGCTACTCTACAACCATAACGGTAAAACTATTACGTTTCAACAGATGAATGGCCGGTGGGAAAAACAGAGGAAGATATTTCACTCTGCCGTGAAATCATTTGGTAGTGGATTACTATTGCTAGAGAAGCAAGTCTGCGATGTCGTCGAAGATCTCATAACAGAACTCGGAGAGCACCAAGGGACCCCTAGGGATATCGAGGAAGACGTGCACTTGTGCATATCGAATATAATATGTGCGATGATGTTTGGTTCAAAATATAGTCAGGACGATAAAGAATTTAAAAAAATTTTGAAGGCTTTTGATGTTATCCAAGAAGCAATTTTCCCCAGAAATCTTCTCAACATTTTCCCGTTCCTAAGACGACTTCCCCTAAGACAAGTGGAGGAGGTAAGAAATGCCGTTAAACCCGAAGACTCGATCCTGCAACAAAAATACCGCGAACACGAACTTTCGTTTGATGACGATAACCTCCGAGACCTTACCGACACGTTGATAAATCAGCAACGAGCTGAGACCGATGGTGATGGGAGCGATGACGTAAAGTTAACGGACGAAGAGGTGAAATTGATCATGAGCGACATCTTTACTGCTGGTTCTGAAACAAGCGCTACCTCAATATTGTGGGGTATCTATTACCTTGCCCTAAACCCCGAAGCTCAAGATAAAATACACGAAGAAATGCGACGAGTTCTCAAGCCCGAGTCGCCACCCACATATCGCGACCGGCCTATTCTGCCATTTCTCCAAGCGACCGTTACCGAAGTGTACCGGTGTAGTTCGATTATTCCGCTGCTTGCTCCTCACCGTGCCGTAGTGAATGCCTCGGTCAGCGGTTGCCACATCCCAGAAGACACCATGGTCTTTGTGAATGCCTGGGCCATTCATCACGATCCTCGACTTTGGGATAACCCCAATTCGTTTAGGCCAGCCCGATTTCTCGACAAGGATGGAAGCTACTCGCCTCCAGACCCTTTCACGTTCTACCCGTTTTCGGCAGGAAAACGCGGCTGTGTTGGCAAAGTCCTGGGAAAGATGATGGTGTTTGTCACGCTTGCCCGCATGTTATTTAATTACCATTCTTCGCTAGTCTCGGACGAGGTCGTAGAAGTGAAAACTTGGAAACCGGCAAACGTTCTCAAGACCGGTGAATTTAAAGTGATTGTAGAGAAACGAGAGTGAACAGATGGGATGTTTATCATTTAACTAACATTTGTTTTTAAGAGCTCGGTTATTATTTGGAGGCAGCGCTTGGTGGGACAAACGATAGAAATCATGTTTTTGGGTACGTTCGGAAGACCACGCATGCTGACTGGTCGCTGAAGGGTCCGAGAGTTTATACACTTAATGTCTGGTCGCGAGGGAAACAGTGTTGTTTTCCTAAGAGATTCGATGTTTCCCAAGACGAAGTTTAGGGAAACATCGAAACTCTTGGGGAAAGAAAACTTACTGTTTCTCCAGGGAGAAGACATTAAGTGTTTTGTTATATCGCGACAGAGACAGGAAGAAAAAAAAAGGAGTTAACTCCGACCTTGTTAGTTTCTGAAGGTTTTTGGCTGGTGACTCTTCTGCGGAAACCTCCATACGAAATACAAAGAGTGTTGCAACAACACTCTTGGTAACCTTTTTTGTATTTGCTGAGTCTTTCCCCTCCTTTGACCGCGTGAAAGATTGGAAAAACGTTTTTTTAGCTTCACCCTCCATTCACGTCTTTGTATGAAAGAAACATTTATCTGCTACCGGACATTGTGCTATTTATCGACGGAATTCATGCGACATGCTTGTTGTAGCGCGCTCGGGCCACAATTTTGAAATTGTTGCCCGAGCGCGGGATACATTTAGATTTCGATAAGGCCATGTGACGACAATTTAACCAATGGCAGTTATTGTTACTTTCAGCGAAATTCCAGCTATATGACAATGGGCATTATCATGGACCGTTAAGTCTTGGCGGGAAAATCATTGGGCTGACTATACTGAAATTGAAGGCGAATTAAGCATCCACATTGAAAAGTTTGGAATAGTAAAATGTGCTGGAACACTGGTGTTGTTTTGGTTAAATCTAACTGAGTAAAAGTACGAGAAATGATTGTTTAGGTACTGGAATGCAGAACAAAGCGAACAAGTAGGAAGCTAGGCCAACAGCAAAATCCGAAGAGGAAAATCCAGTTAAATATGGGAAAGAAGACGAACTAAAAGCCTTATAATGAATTGCGTACTTAGGGGCTGATCACATGGATACAGCTCCTTAAGCGGAAAATGCGAGTTCGAATCCAGTTGAAGTGAACTCGAATTTTCGAGTTTACTTTTTAGTTTTGATTTTGAATTTATTAAAAATAGACTTTGCAACCCATAGGGGTTGAAATACGTCCATTGTTTACAATAAAATAGTAAAATACGATTTACAAATATTAGTTATATATGATTTACAAATAGTAAAAGTAGTGAATTTATACAGAGATACATCTTAACTAAAATTACAAAAGAATATATAGAAATATGTTATGAGTACATGCGTTATGAATGTTCGTTATGATTCTTTACACATGATTGAAAAAAAGAGTTTCTAAAACATTCAGTCCTACATTTAATTATTGCAAGTTTATTAGAAGCCCGTAAATCGTAAGTAGGAGAATATTCAATTTGAATTAAATTAGACAAGGGCGAAGACTGCAAAAGAACATTTTTATTAAAAAAAACTTGAACATAAACATTCGCGTCTTGTAGCCAAGGTTGAAATATCAAACACTGCTAAAGCATCACTATATGACAGTGTTGGATTAATTATTTTCAGTACTTTTGACTGAATTCTTTCGATAAATATTCGGGAATGTTGTAGTTCCAAACTTGGGCGCAATACTCCAGAATTGATCTTACACAAGTAACATACACGGTTAATAATGTTTTAGAGTCAGCACGAGCTCGTTTAAGATGTCTTAACAAATAAAGTCGTTTTGAAGACTTTTTCACGATATAAGTAACGTGCTCGTTCCACTTCAAGTCGTTGCTAAAAATTACACCAAGTAATTTTGCAGACTTTACCAAGTCAATAGGCTGCCCATCAACAGTCATCGGTGGAAAATTGGGTTTAATTTTCCAAAAACAAACAAGGATCTCCTCGCACTTACGAGGATTTAGGGACATATTATTGCGCTTACACCAGTATTTGACTTCATTCAAAGTAGTCTGCAATAATGATTCATGGTTTCTGGTAATGGTTTCTGAAAGTGACGAGTCGTCGACACATTTCCATCTATCTTCCCACTCCTCCATCAGGTCATTAATCATTAGAAATACAATTGGAACAAGGACAGTGCCTTGGGGGAAGGCCCCCATTTACTGCTTCAAAACTCGAAATGACATTTCCAATCTTAATTCCAATCGCTGTTTCCTTCCAGAAAGAAAGTTTTTACCCACGCACTTAGTATGTGGTCAATACCCATTCGATTCATTTTGTTTAAAAGAATGTTATGATCTATCCTATCAAAAGCTTTACTAAAATCTAAAAGGATGATTCGTGCACACTGGTTAGGTTGATCGGTAGCATTGTTTAAATGGTGAACGAAGGACTAAAGTGCATGGGTGGTGAATAAATCAGAGAGTGATCCAAATTGCTTTCTGACAATGAGATGCCTAATTCTTGACACAATCCATTCAGCGACAAAATGTTCTATAGTTTTTGAAAGAATCGGCGTGAGAGATATTGGTCGTAAGTCGTTTTCAATTTCTTTGACCACATCTACCTTTGGGATTGGAATAACGTTTGCTTTCTTCCAAGAATCTGGGATGCAGGTTTCTTGGATTGAGGCGTTAAAAATGTCAGTAATTGGTGAGGATAATTCCATGGCGAAATCCTTCGAAATCCAACTTGGAATGTTGTCGAGTCCTGGAGCTTTAGAACGTTTGAAGTTACTAAGCTTGGAATGAACAACTTCCAGAGGGATAAAATATTTACGTGCAGTTTCGTTTCTCACTGGAGGATCAATTTCTACATTTTCTAACTGCGACAATGGCGGTAAAGAGTTAATACTATGTTAAAATTTTGATTAATTTTAGATGCGAGATCCACAGAATAAATTTCCTTTCCCAAGATAATGGCGCTAGTTACTGCTTTTATTTCTAGGAAACCCTGCAAGCTGTTTAATGGAAAGAAAACCAACTAAAAGCCTTATAATGAATTGCTTACTTAGGGACTGATCATGTCGATACAGCTCCTTAAGCGGAAAATGCGAGTTCGAATCCAGTTAAAGTCAACTCGAATTTTCGAGTTTACTTTTGTATTGAACGTTTATCGTGAAATTTTGCATTAGTGAACCTTCAATTGCAGTTGGTGGAATTAGATTGTGTTTCCGCTCTTAGAGCTGAGTGATATTTAAGGCTTTTAAAGGTGGAGCACCTTCGAACTTTCAAAACGAAATAATGAGGTTTCGAGCGAACACCCTCAATCACTACGTTTCATTCTAAAGCTTTCGCTTGTCGAGTTTTCTTTGATGTATTGTGTCAGTAAGCCCTTTTTAATGACTAGTACCTCATAAAACAACTGCCTACGCACCACTTTATCTTGATTAATGAAGCCACTTGATGTGTGATTCGACAAGTTAAGAGTTATAATGAGTTTATATGCCTGGAATGCTCTAGAGGACGACCAGATAATATTTGTCGCTGATACTTGGTCTGGAAACCGAGAAGAATTTTGGCAAATTCATTGTAGATTTGGGCGCGTGGATGATTGAGCAAGTGTACAAATTGCCCGGACGGTTTGTACGTACTCACTTGGCCACTTAGTTCGACAGTTTTTTCCAAATTTCGCTTGGAACGTCCGACCTCGCTTGTTTTGGTGTGAACTCAAAGAGCATTTAAGAGAAAGAATTTTGAGAGGCAATCATCCGGGACAATGAAATAGATTTTACCACGTGTAGTTCAGTACTATAAATACCCAGTGTTCTCAAGTAACGGCATTCCAGGGTGAAGTAAATTGTACGATATTTGGTATAGGG
The DNA here is from genome assembly GCA_030142905.1 of Heliopora coerulea. NCBI lineage: Eukaryota > Metazoa > Cnidaria > Anthozoa > Scleralcyonacea > Helioporidae > Heliopora > Heliopora coerulea. The sequence goes on along the minus strand of JASJOG010000169.1, from coordinate 191,822 downwards.
TATTAACTCAACGAGCCTCGGGTTAAACTCATTGAACAGTCAAAGTGCATTTGTTCATAGCGGACCGTAAACCTGATATTTTGAAATTCTTATACCTATAAACTGAAATCATCCAAATCCGATTGTTTAATCTGCAATGATGTATTTTCCTCAGAGACAATATTTACTGCAATAACGTCGTCACGTAAAGAGTTCCTTGTCTTTGACTCACTACTGCATGGGAACGCTCTTACGTAGATATATATATTGTTAAGTGCGGTCAACGTGTTTTGACTGATTACAAAACTGAAGTTGTAAAGAGTCATTGTCATCAAATCGCGGACCTATTTCGAACAGAACGATCTGGAGGAACTTGTTTACCGGCTAAAAGTTTTGAACCCAAGTGTTCATCTTCAAAAACGTGGTTGTTTTGTTGTTCTTCACACCATTTCGGATCATTGCACTTTCGGATCAATATTTGTTTAAAAGGATCATCGCCACGGTTTGTTATTTGTGGTTTTAAATTTTGTACAGATGACGGAGGAATTGGTTTAAAAAGGAATTCAAATCATCCCCGTCTTGTTTGCTTTGATTCTAACAGCACAAGTTTTCCTGGGGGAGATTTCGTGCATCTTTAAATAATGGTTTATGGTATTATCGTGGCGATTTTGTTGCCGGTCCTGATCTATCGCGTTATCTCTTTCTACTGGTCTATCTTCACGTTACGTAATCTTCCTCCTGGACCATTCCCACTTCCTGTTTTGGGAAACCTTCACGTAATTGGAACGAGTGGGCACGTGTCGCTGATGAACTTGGCAAAGAAATACGGCGATGTGATGACGATATATTTCGGGAGTGAGCGTGCTGCCATCGTGAGCAGTGCGGAACTAGCTCGTGAAGTACTCGTGCAACAGTCCGTTGTCTTCGGCGGCCGACCGACAAACCTCCCATATGGCGCGCTACTGCTTAGTCACAACGGTAAAAACATTGCGTTTCGTGAAATGAACGCTCGGTGGAAAAAACAGAGGAAGATATTTCACTCTGCCGTGAAATCATTTGGTAGTGGATTACTATTCCTAGAGAATCAAGTCTGCGATGTCGTCGAAGATCTCGTAATAGAACTCGGAGAGCACCAAGGGACCCCTAGGGATATCGAGGAAGACGTGCGCTTATGCGTGTCCAATATAATATGTGCGATGACATTTGGTTCTAAATATAGTCGGGACAAGAAAGAATTTAAATTGATGATGAAGGCTTTTGATGTTATCCAAGAATCAGTTTCCCCTGTGAACCTTGTCAACATTTTCCCGTTCCTAAGGCGACTTCCCATTAGACAAGTTCAAGAGCTTGAAAATGCCGTTAAACTTGAATACTCGATCGTGGAACGAAAGTACCGCGAGCACGAATTAGCATTTGATGACGATAATCTCCGAGACCTTACCGACTCGTTATTGAAGCAGCAACGAATTGAAATCGACGGTAAAGCGAGCGATGACGTGAAATTAACGGACGAAGAGGTGAAATTGATCATGACCGACATCTTTGTTGCTGGTTCTGAAACAAGCACTACCTCGATATTATGGGGTATCTATTACCTTGCCCTAAACCCCGAAGTTCAAGATAAAATACATGAAGAAATGCGAGAAGTTCTCACGCCCGGGTTGCCACCGACCTATCACGATCGGCGTGATCTGCCATTTCTCCAAGCGACCGTTACCGAAGTGTACCGATGTAGCTCGATTGTCCCGCTGCTACTACCGCACCGTGCCGTAGTGAATGCCTCGATCAGCGGTTACCACATCCCAGAAGGCACCATGGTCCTTGTCAATGCCTGGGCCATTCATCACGATCCTCGACTTTGGGATAACCCGCATTCGTTTAGGCCAGCCCGATTTATTGGCAACAATGGAAGCTACTCGCCCCCAGATCCTTACACGTTCTTGCCATTTTCGGCAGGAAAACGCAATTGCATTGGCGAAGTCCTGGCAAAGATGGTGGTGTTCGTCACGCTTGCCCGGATGTTATTTAATTACCGTTTTTTGCTAGTCTCGGAAGAGGTCGAGGGAGTGAAAACTTTGAAATCGGCAAGCATTCTCAAGCCGAATAAGTTTAGAGTGGTTTTGAAGAAACGAAAGTGAACAGATCGGAAATTTAAACTTAAACCTGCATGTGTTTTGGAGGGCTCGGTTGTTAGTCGGAGGGAGCTTTGGGTATGAGAAACCATAGCAGACATGTCTTTCGTTCCGTACTCAAAACTACGCATGCTGATTAGTTACTGAACGGTCAGACATTCTACAATATTCGACCTGGCCAATACGTTTTTATTCCGAATCTATAAGTTTTGGTGAGAAGATCATCGAGATGATTTTAATGGAATTTAAGGAGAATAAAATTATCCACATTGAGAAAGTGGGAATAGTAAAATGTGCTGCAACACTTATTCTGGTATTGTTTATAAAGTGAACTCCCTCTAAGACTGACACCTTCGTGACGGCTCTTACTGTCCGTCTTAGAGGGAATTGTCCCAATCGGATATCGGCCATCAGTGTTAAAGCGATTAAACTTCGTTTACTCAGCGCTTGTCTTTCTGCCACGAGAGAAACGTACTGACGTTTCGAGCGAAAGCCTGTCATTGTATGTCGGATAGTTAAACATACGACAAAACATTTGCTAATTTTTGGAACACAAGTCGTCTTCGTTATTGTGAAATATTCAAATTTCCTCATCCGAATCTATTGATCAGCCATTACTTGTCCGCTGTCGGAGAAGTATTTTCAACTTTTTTCCACTTGAAAATTGTCCAAATTAGAGAGAGTTTGGTTATGGTAAAATAATGGATAAACGGCCGGGACCGAATTTGGTGTCCATTTTAGAGAGGTGTCCGTCTTAGAGAGAGTTTGGTTATGGTGAAATAATGGATGAACGGCCAGGACCAAACGTGTTGTACATCTTAGGGAGGTGTCCGTCTTAGGGAGGTGTCCATTTATTTCCCTTCCCCTCCCTTTACTTCCTTTCCTTTCTAATCCTTCACTTCCCCTCCCTTCACTTTTCCTCCCTTCACTTCCTCCCCCCCTTCCCTTCTTTTTTCCTCTCTTAACTTAAAGTCACTTCTCCTTCCTTTTTCTTGCCTTCCAATCCCTTCCCATTCCTTCCCTTCCCTTTTCTGTCCTTTCTTTCCCTTCCCTTTTCTTTGCTTCCCTTTCCTCCTCTTCCTTTCCCTTCCAAACCCTTCCCTTCCAATCCCTTTCCTTTTCATTCCTTTTCCATCTTTTTCATTTTCTTTCTCTTTTATTTCATTTCTTTCCTTTTCCTTTCTTTCCTTTTCCTTTCTTTCCCTTTTCTTCCCTTTCTCTTTAATTTCATTCCTTCTCCTTATCCTTTGTTTTCATTTTATTCATTTCTGGCTCATTGTTTTCCATTATTTACCTTTCGTCTCCTTTATTTTCAATACCTTTTACTTCTTTCTCTTTTCTTTTTTTTCCTTTCTTCCCTTCCCTCCCTGTACGTTACTCCTTTTTCTCCCTGTGCATACCCTTTCGCTTGGTTTGTTCTTCCATTCATCCTCACTACTTACCTTGCTTTGTTTTCAGACATCGGTTCAAACAATAGTGGTTTTTACGAGCTGCAAGCTGTGTTGACCCATCAAGGAAGGTCGTCTTCATCTGGGCACTACGTGGCTTGGATTAAAAGACACGAAAGTATGATCACTTAAGTATTATTGTGACAATAAGCATAATATACTGATCACGCCAATAAAAGTATTATCAACATCATCATCATCGTCACCATCATTATCATCATCATCATGATGGTTATTATCATCACCATCATCACCATCATCATCAATATCATCAACATCATCATCATCACCATCATCGTCATCGTCATCATCATCGTCATCGTCACCATCATTATCATCATCATCATGATTATTATCATCACCATCATCATCATCAACATCAACATCACCATCATCACCATCATCACCATCATTACCGTCATCATCAACATCATCATCATCATCACCACCACCATCATCATCATCATCACCATCACCACCATTATCATCGTCATCACCATCATCATTACCTTCACCATTGTCACCACCATTATCATCACCATCACAACCATCTGCATCGCCGTCGTCATCGTCTATGTCATCATCAATGTCATCATCACTATCGTCATTATCACTATGATCGTCTTCATCACCATTAACATCTTCACCATCATTGCCATCGTCGTCGTTTGTGGTTGTTGTTTCTCTGGTATAATAAACATTAGCACAATACCTCGCAGGTGAATAGTGTTGTTTGTGCGATCTGATTGGTTCCCCTATATGTCTCGAAATATTCTGCACTATTCACCTCCGAGCAAAACAAGATGGCTTCCCGTTTTGTTTCAGTTACAGAAGAAGAAAATTGTTTTGAATGAACTAAGCCGTCGTGCCAGACAATACCTAAAAGTCACGAAACTTGACAACAAAGTATTCAGAGATATGTGTTTCTTTTACTTTTGGCGATAAATTCTTTCAGGATGTGTTCATAATGTCTTGCTTACAATTGACGAGCGGACAACCAACCGACTTTCTGTAAAATTGTTTTGAAAACTGAAAAAATTATGTTTGGAAACAATTATACATGGTATATACAAAAATAATTATTCAACTCAATGTCGGTGAATAGTGAAGTTATTTACCTCCACTTTGGCAAATAATTGTTAACTGTCATGTCGTCCTCTTGTATATTGTGTATTGCTTACATTTACCCACAAAAGTGACGACATGGCACGCCTCGGAAACATGATGAAGAAAAACATTCCAGTAAAGTCACATCGCTATTTTTTTTACTTCGAGGAATTTCTCAAGCTTCTTATGTAGCATAATGTCTAGTTCCCTACAGAATTTTGTATTTTTGCTGTTGTTTAACTTTCGTCAAACCATTTTGTTCATGTTTCTGTGTTTTGCACTGCAATCCCCCACTGACAGATACAGATCACTATAAATCAGTTAAGAAATCACTGAATCAGTTCCAATATAAGGAGCCGTACACACTAGCGATTTAAATCGATCTCAAATTCACGTAAATCTAAGCGTGCTGGGTAGAACGGCTGTAAGTGAGCCGAGATCGATTCAAAAGGGGTTTAGATCGATCTAATTCACCAGTAGGAAATCCCTTGAGTGTCCAGGGTTCGTACGAGCTCTCAGAAACCATGAAAATCCTCAAATTTTCTCGTTTTAAAATGAAGTGCTCAAAAGTCCTACAATTTTCTGAAAACCCTCCCAGGTTCACGAAAAGTCCTTATATTTTATTTTCCCTGATTGCCTTTCAATGAGGCTGGTATCAATTTTAAATAGCCATGGGTTATTTAGTACCGAGTATTTGTAATCTCTCCTCTTTATTCAAATAAAGTAAGAGACGGTCTAGTCATTATCACGGCTTTTGGCGAGGTTATGACTATGCATTAATGTGTTATATATTTCGTTGGTTTTTCGGAAATTGGGTGGCAAATGCCACGGGTCCTTATAAAAGTGCCTTAAATATACTACAAAACCAATGCCGGCTGACAATTTGAAGTGATAGAGTTGAAAACATACTCCGAATAGAATCATCTTGAGAACTCAAGATATGAGTAAATACAAGATGGGAAAGTAAACTGCTGATACTTCGGATCATTATCATTAGTGTGATAATGATTTTGTAATAAAGCCGAAATATAAGCAGTTTAGTCCCCATGTTGCATTTACTCATATCTTGAGTTCTCAAGATGATACCATTTGGAGTATGTTCTCTGCTCTGTGTGCTATAAAAAATCGTTAATAGTCATTAAGATTTAGACTGGGTTAAGGGGAAGAATCCTGAGCGTCTCTCTGCTCTAAAAGAAATATAAATGACGTCATTTCAAGTGTTTTCATGTCTCCTCATATTCTCAAACTCATTAATAATTAGGAAATCATGAACGTGACTTATCAGTGAACGTGATAGAAACGCACGTTCTGTTTTCAATAAATGATATCTTTTCCTACTGTCACGTCATGTTTTTACCTCCGACTCGTCAAAGGGCAGGGCTCATCCCTTTGACGAGTAAAATCGTCTGGCGTAAGCCGGAGTAAAATAGTAGAGAGCGCTCTTGCCCTGTTAATGGTTTAACCTGGCATGGCACTACTGCTCATCTTCCTACTAACTTATGGTCATCATCAGGAATGCTGCTAATGGAACCCAACCAAATGTGTGTGTGTGTGTGTGTGTGTGTGTGTGTGTGTGTATATATATATATATATATATATACAGTATATAACTGCAGACAGAACCGTTTCGGCCTATTGGGCCTCATCAGTGCAGTGCTGACGAGCAGGATGGAGAAGCCTACATTATATAGGCAACTCAAATGTTCCACGCTTGTGGTACATCTAAGCCATGCCAGAGCGTCTCTAACTAGAGACTAGTGAGCGTGCGCAAATCCGCTAGCGGCATGACTCATCCTGATAGATTTCCAAACGTTCTTCGCGAATTAGCGTATTAAGTGGTGAATATCATAAGACATTTAAAAAACTTGCAGTTTGTGCTTTATCGGGTCTAAAACACTCGGCTATCGCCTCGTGTTTTAAATCCTGATAAAGCACTCCAGCTCGGTTTTTAAATATTACATATATACTGGGGAAAACTAATGATGTCACACAGGCTATTAATAGAACATTACGAGTTCTTTTCAAGCCTTTATCCCGTGATTAAGTAACGGCTTTTGTCGGTGCGTGAAAGGCTAGGGCTTTCTTGACGAACAACAATGACCAGTGTTTGGCTTTATCTGTTATTTGACAATTACTAAATATATGCTGTGATTGAATGGTCGGTTGGGCGAGATTAAAAACGTTTGGTGGGAGATTTAAAAGAGACTGATGATGACTGTAAGTTAGTCGAAAAACCGTTTAAGTCACGCTAACTAATTTTCTTCCGCACGTTTAATTTAAGTGAATTCACGTGACTTCTCGATTACAAACAATTATCATTACGAACCAGTACAATTACTAAATATTTGTCACTCAATTATCAGAATATCACTGGCGATCAGAATATAACGGGGTCGTTTCTCTCCAAGTCTCAGAAACGTTTTCGAGTTTACAGCTAGAGGAACATGCGCATATAAGATGTAAAAACGACATTTTTTTTTTGTAATATCGCTGCTAATACTCGTTTGCGTATTAGTCCAGTAAATTTTATTAACTATTCCTGTTAAAGATACTGCAGCATTGCTTGGTTACAATCAATTCCTTGATATTTAAAAGACGAAGATATAGTAACCACGTTGGAGGTCACGAACAATAACAACTGAAGAGATTCAAATCGCAGTAATATTTCGACTTCATTTCAAAGTTATTGTCAAACCTAATGACAGTGACTTTTAAATAAAGCCTAAATATTACCGTGATTTGCTTTGTCTTGTGTGATAACTCGAATATTGAGTTTACAAGATGGTATTCATCAGCGTAAGTTTCTTGCTCTAATTCTAACAGAACAAAGCACCATTTTAGCCTTACATCGACGGTTACAGTCAATGAAAAAATTTCATTCATTAACGCACAGTAAAAAAAAAATATTACCTGCCTACAATTTAAGGAAATAGAGTAAGAAACAAGCTCCGAAATACAACGTCGTGAAGACTTGAGATTTAAGTAAAAACAAGACGAATGTAAACGGTAATATTTCGACTTTATTTCAAAGTCAGGTTTGACAATGACTTTGAAATAACGTCGAAGTATTACCGTTTGCATTCGTCTTGTTTTCACTTAAATCTTAAGTTTTCAAGATGTTGTTTTTCGGAGTTTGTTTCTTACTCTATTTACTTAAAAAAAAATAGTAGCTCTGCATTTAGTGAGCTCATTGCGGACACTCATCTTGTTACCTAATTATAACGACAAAAATCCCATTTAACTGTAAGTAAAAATACTGGCATCACTCTCTTCGTTGATGGCAAAATGGAGAATCCTCGGCCAAAAGAAGAGACCATCCTTGGAACGGTTGGACGGAGGGTACCCCGCCGCTGGTATTCTCGTGGATGGTAAATCCCAGCGTTCCAGCCGCCAATATCCCTGTATCCAGCACACCTGAGGGATCCGCGATGGTTAGCGGGACTGAGACAAGACCACAGGGAAAATTAGTATGGCCATTTCGATTCTCTTTTCCAGTGATAAATTTCGTTATCCAACCAGTATAGGAGTTGGTGTTCCCTGATCCAAAACTCTGGTAAGATACGATGCGGCTCCACCAATCTCTGTCTGGTTTTCCCTTGTATGTAGCCAACAGCTTTTTGAACACTTTCTTAACGTGGCCCCACCATTCAGATGTTAATCCTATATCTCTCTTAACTGGCTTTGTGAGTTTCCTTAGTAGCTTTAACTTGGACTGTAACTTTCTCCAGTCCTCTTCAGTACCCAACATCTCGATGGCTGGAATCCCGCACAATGTCATCATTTTGTATATGAAGAACTCTTGAAGAGATGTCATCAAAGTAATCTGTGATACAATCCTTTGAGTCGGTGTTGTTACGGAGAAGTCAGCCGTGACAGCGTCAACATATTCTGGTATATTCACATTCTCTGATATTTTAGTTGACATTTTGTCGAAGAATAAGCTGTAGTCGACGTCGTAGATATTATTGGAAGGAACTTCTACTTGCAATGTCTTCTTTCCCTCATGGTTGACAAACATCTTACGAACACGATCTTTGTTAGCGTGTTCATCAATAGCGAGAGCGACTCGCCTGATGACACAAAACCACCAGTCCTCTGGTGAGGTTCTGAGATTCCAGTGATTGTTGTAGGCGGTGAGAATGGAGGCGAACAAGCCATTGTTTCCAGGACAAAAAATTGGCTCGTCCGATCCCAGCGTAGCAACTTTGACCTTTACTGACTCTGTCAAACGGTCAAAATCATATTCCGAATGTATTCCTCGTAGATTTTCGAGTATTTCGGAATAAGCTTTCATTCTCTCTAAGCCTGCGAAATGTTCTTCAATGAAGAGTCTTGCTGGCTTCTTTTCTAAATTGAGCACTTCTTTCGGATCTGTGGGATGAAGCTTCGTGTCGAGAGTAACGCACTTCATCTTCAAATTATGAGAAGAAGCAATTGCAAATTTACGAAATGATAATCATGAAGCCGATCACGTCAATCCTTTGGTGTACGGGAAGTCCACGATATATTTGCCAGTTGTCAAAGGATGCAAATGTGTAGTGCTTGCCACTCCCATACATTCTATTTTTAAAGTGTTTGAAGGGAAAATCTAATTTCGGAAAAACTCAGTTATTTGAAAGAACTTATTGAATTTTAAAGATTGGCTGCTAGTACAACTCACTTCTGCCGTAGCTCACTTCAGTTTTGAGATATGAACATTTGTTTGATAAGTAGATAACATCACATGCATCTGGATTTATTATTGCATAATGAGTGACGGAGCAATCATGTATGTCTTCCGGATTGTTAAACGAAATCACTCGATATTTTGTTGAATATCATGGGGATAAATACATGCACTTGCCCAGTGTCAAGTGACTTCGTTTGATAACTTCTACGATATCTCTCAAATAACCAATTTTGCGACAAGTCATCATGCAATTTGACTAATTCAAAGTGTAATGAACAAGTCGGACAAATTTTGACATCTTGAAAATGAAGTGAGTTTTGAGAAAGGCTTATAGTAAAAATCTTTACAAACAAAATAGGTTTTTGAACTGAATGAGTTCCTCCCAAACTACTTTTCTAACTTCATTTACAAAGTCAAAAAGAATATAACGCCTTTTAGCGAAGACTCTTTCGTTTTCCGCATACTTCAGCTTCGAGTGTAAATTGTCCACTTCAGACCACCTGATTGTTGATTCATTATGATCCTCATCATAACGCATGGTGAAAGTATGAATATCTCTAAATCTCCAAGAAACAACTATCCGGGGAAACATCACATGATTTGAAACGGGAAACCAAACAGCAAAGGCGAGGAGGCCGATAAAGTAATGTTTTTCGAACAGCAGAATATTTAATCTCGATATGGTAATTTGAGCGACCAAACACTCGAAAGCATTTGTGGTGGAAACTCGTTTCGTAATGTTAAAGAAAATCCTAAATCAAAAATATTTTGAAATTCGACCAGTTACTTAATCTACGATCAGTACTTCAGAATCATCCTCAGAGATACATGAACAGAAAATGTTCATTATAATCACATCCTGTCATGGATAAGCGTTAAGTTATCGCGAGAATATCTCGTGCACTTAAGTTGGATAAAATCTCTCCTCCAATCCCTGTGGACTCGACAGCTCAACAGGTAGAGCGGCGGACCGATATCCCGAGGGTAAAAGAGTTCAAATCCAGATCGAGTCAACATTTAACTGTTGACTTCGGCAGCGTGAGATTATCATGAAAATTTTCTACGATCAGCATCCGACTGATATTTGGAATGTGAATTGAATATTTAACAAAATTATTAACATATCGTGGCTGACACGTGGGAAGTACATGCATCAAACTCGCACCTTAGGTCGCCATCTTAGTCTCGGTAGCTCAATGGTTAGAGTGCTTCACTGGTCAGACGGTTGCAGGTTCGATGCCCGTCTGATGATAATTTTAGCTTGACGAACGTCCAACTACAATCTGTATGTTTTAGATCTTGTTTGGAGTAATTAATACTTTAATTCCCTTACAATGATATTAATTTAGGATGCAATTTTTATTTGATTTTGGGCTAGTTTGAAGCGTGTTGTGTAAAACAGCGGCGTTCTTGAGGTCATACACTATCTAAAAGATAGAAAAAAAGCTTCTCGACGTTTTGAGCGAAGGTCCTTCGTCAGGAGATTAGTAGCCGAAACATAAAGTTATAAACGAGGGAATGTTAGAATATCTTCAATTCAGTTCAATTCAATTTTATTTAAAGAGGATACACACATAACAGTAATTCAACTGAAAACCTTGTGGCCCTCAGTGAGTACATCTAAAATACAACGAAGATTAAGTTACAATAATGTACAAAAATATAACTGTATCGATCTAAGGAGTAAAGTATTTACAATCTAAAATAAGAAAAAATAAGGACAATAAAAATACTACATGCCTAAGATAAAATGATCTACATCCTTAAATTGTGATTCAGAACATTTAAAAAGAACATTTCTAAAACGAGTAACAGATTGTTCCTTATTAGTGTCATTAGGTAAATATAAATTTTGACTAAGTCAATTTCATTGACATTTCTTTTCAAAAGATTCTTGGATCAAGTGCGATGATGACAAGATCTCCCAAATTTCTGCGGAAGACGTCTTGAAACTTTCTGGAGGCGGTAAATATGCTTTTTGATTTGTCAAACATTTGTGTTTTATATTCGGCCAGTACACATAAACCAAATGTGATAGAAAACGGAAGTTTGTTTCAAGACAGTGAATTTCCAGCTGTTTTGCTTGGCGAACCACGTACCCATTTCTGTTATATATTGATTGTGATATCAAGACCACCTATCCAAAACTCCTCGATTCTCGTTCCCATGCGACATTGTCGCACTACATGGCAATTAAGGCAGAGACACACTATCGCTGTCGCTGTGTCGCTGGAATTTAGCAATACATTTGTGCGGTTGCCAAGGCTTGTCGCTCAGTCGCCGGGACCGCGTCACTGAAATTGCTGAATGACATGAAATTGCTGAGTCGTTGTTGATTAGCTTGCGAAAAATTTCAAAATAGCGTTGTTCGAGGAGGTTCTGATAAACACGGATTGTACCCCGTGTTTTATGATAAGTCACGGGAGAACTATAAGAATGAGAAAATGAAGTTGAGTGCTAGAGAAAACATTCGGTTAAAGCTATTTTCCCCCAGGCGAATCGGCATTTCTTTGTGTAAATTGAATAAGTTTCTCAGTTACAGTCGAAATCCTATGAGACTGAAGAGCAGTTTTATAAAACAAATAGAAAATAGCTTTCGTGTCTCTGTACTGTGATAGAAACATTTATGACGCCATTGAAATCTTAACAATGGCTGGTGACACGAGGCGTAGCCGAGTGTTTTTTTGGTATTTTTCTGGTTGAAATGGGGACATTCATGTTTTTGTCACGACACAAAACCACTCAAGCAATTTTTTATTCGAATTAAGAATGTTTCCATTTGTTATTCCCTTGATGTAGGTGATTGGCATTGTGCTTACGTTCTACTGTATGGGCCAAGAAGACTCGAAGTAACTAAAGACGCATCTTGAACCACCACCAGAAAAGCCTTCCCTCAAGTTCTACGCCAGGTCACCACTTTTTCCAGTTTACAGCTTTACCTTTCGTTTTTGTAGCTCAAGGCAATGCAATATCACGAATTCGTGTCACTCATTGGTTTTTCTAATTCCAGTTAGAAGAAACAACAGTTTTTTATTGAAACTGAGTAGAGACGAAGTTCTGTAGTTTAGACAGTTTCGTTGACTGGGCTTGATTGCCAGACTAGTCGATTTTTGAACAAAATGGTTTTAATGCTTTCTGGACAAAGAAATGTCTAACGGCTTTCCACGTTTGGATGACGTGACCCAAACACGCGTTCCTTGGCGAGTTTTTTTAAGCATTTCGGTTGCCACATGTCTTGAAAATTTACCAGTAATAAATTGTATTTTGGAGCTTAACGCCTCAAATAAGAAACTGCATTATCACCATAGCTTCCAGCTTCTGTGGGTTTGAAATTCATACGTCTTGTTGTCCAATATCTTTTAAATAAGAGATACAGTATAAACAACCGATCTGTATGGGATTTACAAGGCAAGCCGAAGGCGAGCTGTTGTAAATCCCATACAGATCGGACGCGAATCTTTCTCAAAATATGTGTACAACTAAATGGCCATTATTCTTAAAATACGAATATATTTAAATGGCCATGTTTACCGGTTATTTTGAAGTTTTAGTTAATTTTAAATAAGAAAATCGAAGGGAAAATTTCATAATTCTAATTAGTATTTTCTATACAATTTACAGAATACTAATTAGGAGCCCAAATCTTTTGTGTTTTCTTCGTGAATTATTAATGATTTCTTTAAATAACCTTATCAAATTCAATAATAATCCATGAAGAAAATTCAAGAGAAATGAATATTTGATCAACATTTGTAAATGCGGATAAAGCATTGATTAATAAAACATTAATGTTTTATCAAAGTTAACAGGCAGAGGTAGCTCAAAATGAGCTATTTCTGCATAAAAATTATGTTTTTACATTTTCTATGACTTCTAAACAAAGTATTCATCATATTGTCTCAGAATTTGATAAGTAATTGTTGAAATATGATTGGGAGATCTTTATGGCGATTAACAATGGCTCGCCTTCGGCTCGCCATTGTATATCGCCATAAAGATCTCCCGCTCATATTTTAACTATTACTTAAAATACTCCTTAATAATTCACGAAGAAAACACCAAAGAAATTGGCTCCCAATTAGTATGCTGTAAATTGGATACACGATACTAATTAGAATTATGAACATTTCCCTTCGATTTTCTACGTTAAAATTTACTAAAACTTCAAAATAGTCGGTAAACCTGGCCATTTAATTGTGCACATATTTTGAGAAAGATTCGCGTCCGAACTGTATGGGATTTACCGCGACTTCCCTTGTAAATCCCACTGAGTTCGGCCACTCACATTGCTTCCATCATATTTTCATTCTCCTGACCGCTCCATTAGCTTTATTAAAATCCAAATTATATGTACATTGATACATATACATCTACATCTGCATATACTCCTGCATATGCACATACATCTACATCTACATATGCATATACATTTACATTTACGTATACATTTACATATACATTTACAGTTACATGTACGTCACTCCAATTTGAGTGTGATACTTTTCGTGGCTGATGATTGAAATGGAGAAAAAACACGTTACTCCAAATTAAATGTAATGGTTACAGTTTAGGACCACTTTAATGAAGCTCAAAAGAAGGTATCCCAAGCTCAGTAGCCGCATGAGAATATTTGCTGTTTATTACAGAGTAAACCAAACTAAATAAAGTTGTGTGTTAAACTAGCCGAAAAACTGAGCCGTCGAGTGAACCGAACTAAGACTACGTTTTTCCATGTTCAGTGTTCTACACACATACTCTGAAGCCACCGGGAAAGAGGAGCCAGCTGCTGCCGCTGGCCTCTGCTTACGGGAGCTCGCGGGGGCAGAAGTGTTCCCTACGAATAAAGAGATGTACTATCACGATATCTTGTTGGATTTTATTTTATCACCGCACGTAAATACGATAAACAATGCGAAAACTTTAAAAAAATCTTTTTATTTTGCCACAGATGCGTATGCCCAAAGGCTACAACCGGAACATATAAAGAACCGAAATATATATGACTTATTACCAAACGTTCACTGTGAGCAATGCATCTTCTCGTTACATGTATGGATATTAAATTAAGAGAGACAGCTAAACGGCTTTCCCTACTGAATTACAAATTTTCTTTCATTTGTTTACTAAATAAAATTAACGTGCCCTTGCTCGAGAATCTGCACATACTTTACGTAGAATGACTACGGTAAAAACCCGCTAACAAGAACCTACATTTTACCAGATCAGCCTGGAATGGGTTCTTATATATTTGATATATAATAAAAAATCAGGGTATCAGGTTCTTATAAACTGACAGTTCTAACTAGGGTATCAGGTTCTTATAAACTAATTGTGCTCTCTGTCATATGATCATTTGTTTATTATATGCATGACAAAATTACGTAAAGCAAACCATTAATTGGACTGCAGTACAATTAATGAAATAATTGTACTCTTCTTGACCAATCAGAAAGCAGTAATTTTGTCTTGCATATTATAAACTACGTAATCAAGTGGATGAAATTAAATCGTACTTACAGTTTCTTGTACATCTTTTTACTGAACACTATACACCCAGTCCTATTGCAGTCCCATTACAGGCAGTACACTGTTAGATGTGTACATGCATAGCAAGGCCAGACAAGTTCAATAGTTGTTCAATAGAATTATGTTCACCTAAAAGGTATAGTTTGCAAGTCCTTGGGGGTAATATTTTATCATCATCTGAGCCATTTGCAGTCATAAGACACCCTGTTTTTTCGAAGAGTTTCCAAAAGAAATCTTTCTCAGCTGTTAGCTCCTTCCATGCCTCCGCAACCCATGTAGTCATCAAGATTCTTCTTTCCTTGGCAGAGATCTTGTCATGCCATACTTCAACATTGGAATCATTTTCCAGCCACCAGTCCATGGCTTCTACTTTCACTTTCATCATTCTACCACACCCTGCGTCGATTGGCTGAACCTTGTCAGTGTGGTTTGGAGGCAGCAAGTACACCAATGTATTTAGCTCTTTCCTACATTCTTGGTGGAAAGCTTTGGCCAACTGGAACTCAACATTGTCAGCAAAAAGGACTTTTTCACTGGGTCCTTTCTCTATTCCTGGAATCAGTGTCTTTTGTACCCACTGCATATTGATGTCCTCGTCCATCCAAGCATTTTTCTGAAAGTAAACCTCGACTCCCTTTGCATACATTGATTTCTCCTCATTGGTCACATTACCTTTAAACAAAGCATGAAATTACATTTTATTATTATTATTATTGATATTATTGTTATTATTATTATTATCTTTATTATTGTTATTATTGTCATTACCTTTGCCTCTAAAAACAATAGCAGGTTTGATTTTCTGCTCCCCTGATGCCCAAATACAAAGTTGCAGTGTGGCTTGCCTCTTGTCCAAACCAGTTGATGGCTGGGAAACCCATACTTGGGTTGATCCTGAAATTTCATACGTTTTTTCCTGCCCAATCACAAAAGGTAGGGGCACTTGGTCAACATTATAACGGTCATTTGGCAGCCACCTTCCATACTTTGGATCAAAAGTATTGCTATTTCTTCTCCTGGTTGTTTGTAGAGCCTTTCTTAGATCCCTATGAAATTCCTGAATGGTTTGCCTTCCTTCATCTGCTGAATTTTTCTTCTTATTTGTTCTCCTTCTGAGTGAAATATCGTGCTTTCTTTTGAATCTTTGGAACCAATTGCCACTGGCTTTGAATTTTGCAGCAATTTATTTCCCATAGCAAATTTCAATCTTCTCCTTCATCTTTTTACAAAGCCAAAGTTTTGACACCTTCCGTCCAGCAGCTCTACGTAGTTTAAACTCTGTAACTAGTTGCTTGGAGGCCAAGGGAAATTTTTCTCGATTACCTGCTTTTGTTGAATTCAGTTTTCTTCATTGTCTTAAATCTTTGATGTTGCCACTGTTTTTATGGGATTTGTTTAATGATAATTCAGCAAAGATCTTTCTTCTATCTTTGTTCCACTTTACCACCATTGATTTACAAGCTCTGCGACCTTGTTCCACTTGTTTCTGGCGTTGTTCTTAGTGAGAGAGTCTAGAAGCTGGAGAGTCTTCATCTTAAATTCAAGGGTGTAAGACTTTCGCCGATTGCGACCTCTTCTCTTTTCCTCCGTCGCTGTGGATGTCTGTGGTTGTTTTGTCCATCCATCATGAGTCGCATCACTTGAACGATTGGCAGTGTTTTCTGCTGGTATTTTACCCAGTTCATTTGTCATCGTCGTTGAGTGCAAACCGAAGGTTGAATCGTTAAGGTCAACAGATCCACGTTCATTACTGTGCTTGAAACGCACATGGCTATCGAGGTACTGTTTGCCAGAGAATGATCTTTTACAAAAGCTGCACGTTAATGGTCTTGAAGGATAGTTATCTACTTTAACTGACTTTGGAAGTGCAGCTGTAATATCATACGTATCACCACGCTTCAGTTCTACTTTTTTCGTGACTCCACAAGCGAATAAAGTGCGATTCATTTCAGCTAGAATACATGTTGTGCGTGGGTGCCTCTAGCCCGCGAATCGAAATTATTTATAACCGCACATTTTGTCGAGTCCAAGTTGATTAAAACGGCAATTTTTTCCGCGCGAACCGTTGTTTTTGACGCGCATTTCAGAGCCAGGCTGCGTAAGAAATAGCTGTACAGCGTCACACTTTTCAACAGGGTTTCCACTTTGATGGAAATTTCCATATTTCATGGAAATTTTGATATAAAGACGAGTGAAATGGAATTTTTGATGGAAATGAAAAATTGATGGAAATTCTATGGAAATTTCAACATTTTCTTTTTTTCAATAGTTCCATGGATATAAAGGAACTTTTTGGGATAACAATGACAATTTACCTTGTGTACGTTGGCGGATTTCGCGCCAAAATAAGTAGATCCATGCATGGGCTTCATTGCTTCATCTAGGTGTTTTGTATTGTCAGTAGAATATACAATTTAAATATTAAATTAGCATTTAGCACAAAAGAAGTCAGCCAGTGTGTTTATGCATATGGAATCGGATTCTGAAGATCGACAGTCAAGCAATTTCAATGACGAAGAACCGCAAAGGTTAATACAAACGCAAAATGTTAAGAAGAAATACGAGCAAAAATTTTATGACGGTTGGCTTACAGAAGTAAAATTTAAAGATTGGATTGAAGCGAGACGTGAAGGCAAAAATGGTAGTCGTGTGCCTTTCTGTAAAGTATGCAAGGTTAAATTATCATGCTCAAAAACTGCATTGTCGAGATATGTGGAAGGCAAAAAACACCAAGAGCTATTTAAAATGCACGTAGATCTGACGAAGTCTCGTACACGTATTGGAACATTTATGAATGGTTCATCGCGTGATGCAGTTGAAAAACTCGAAATTAAACTGTCTAGTTTTATTTTAGAACACAACCTTCCAATCAATTTGAGTGAAGATTTGTTAGCCCTGTTATCCAGTTTGTTTCCTCATGATAAGACGGTGCAAAAAGCGACGTTAGGAAAACAGAAATCTACAAACATTATTCGTCAGGTACTGGGGTTTAATGTTATTAAAGAGTCCATTGAAGATTTAAGATCACGGAAATTTTCCTTAATTATTGATGAAACGACAGATCGTACCTGTAAGAATCAGCTGGCTATACTTGTTACCTACTTCAATCCAGATTCATTTCAAATGGAAAATGACCTAATTGACATTGTCCAACTTGACGATGGTAAGGCTGATACAATTTACCAAGCTATATTGAAATGCTTTAACGATAAGGACATTCCAATGACTAATATTATTGGATTTTGTGCAGACACTTGTAATGTGATGTTCGGCAAGTATCATTCTGTTTCGCAGCTATAAGTTCAAAATCACCCATGGATTATACCAGTGAAGTGTTCCTGTCATATGATCCACCTATGTGCTTCCCATGCATCTTTACAGCTGCCTAAGTCACTAGAAGATTTGTGCCGAAATATATCTACATATTTCCATGTTTCACCGCTTCGATCGAAGGAATTTCACAAGTTTCAAGAGTTCTTTGACATACCAGAGCACCAGTTCCTGAGACCCGGACAAACAAGGTGGTTGTCCATGAAGTTGTGCGTTGACAGAATCATCGAACAGTATGAACCATTGAAGCTTTACTTCACAGGAGCAGCAATTGAAGATCCTACACATACAAATGACACTATTTTGAAGAGCCTTAATAACAAGTTTACCTTGGCATATCTTGAGTTTATGGCATTCAACCTTGGTAGATTTGCGTCATTTAATACCCTGTTCCAGAGTGACATCCCCTTGCTTTACATGCTAAAGAGTGAGGTGAATACCCTGCTGCTTTCACTCCTCTCTGATTTCATGGAGACATCATTTGTACGACAATGTAACCCTTGGAAAATTGATGTTAACGATGAAACACACCATGTGCCACTCAACAAAGTTTACCTTGGAGTGGCTGCGACAGGTACCATCCATAGCATTAAAGATTTCATGGGCAATGATCACCCAGATGTTACGTTGTTCTACACACACTGTAGGAACTTTCTTATTGAATCTGTGAAGCAAGTTATGTCACGATTTGATAATGGTGACAAGTTTCAGTTCTTTTCCTGTCTTGCACCTGCATCAGCCTATGCATTGTCCCCACCATCGTTGATTGAAGTGTATCGCAATTTGCCACATCTTAAAGATGTTGCCAACCGTGAAGAAGCAGAGACAGAATGGCGGAGGCATGCTCTAGATCCTAACTTAAGTCCAGACCAAACATTACAAGAGTATTGGACAGCGGTATTCAATGCAAAAAATCAAGGCCAGAAAAAAGTCAATTCATCATTGACAAAAGTTGTTGCGACACTTTTATCCCTTCCTTTCTCAAACGCAGCAGTTGAGCGAGTCTTCAGCCAGTTGAAGTTGATCAAGAATGATCGAAGATCAGCTCTAAAGCAGGAAAGTCTTCTGGCTCTACTTTCAACAAAGCTATCGTTCTTTAAGAAAGGAAAACGACAGGCATCACTTATGGATCCGACAACACAAATGATCAATCTTCACAAACGGATGAAATCTAACGCAAAAGATGAACATGCTGCAAAGCTACGAGCTTCGTTCATAGAAGAACTTAAACGTTCATAAGCATTGTTGATTGTTCAGCACTTCTGCTAATGACACTGAGTCATGCTGACTTGCTTCAGCTACTTGTTATACTTTTATTAGTTTTGTTTTGTTAACTACTTAACTTAGTTGATTAGTTCTAAAGTTTAATTGAGCATAAAGAACTAATTGTTGGCATTATCATGTAACACTATTGATATTAAGAGGGAAGAGAACAATTTTAATGCTTTAAAATACTGATTTTTCTTGATTCCTTTCATGGAAATTTTATGGAAATTTAAACATGCTGTTTGTGGAATTTTTGTTCAATTTATGGAAATTTCAACTTTCCCAGATGGAAATTCCAAATATGAAAGTGGGAGCACTGCTTTCCAATGTGAAATCTATTTGGTTGTGGCTAGCCACAGTGACAATATTAAACGGACAAAATGTCACAACAGTACGAAATGTTTGTAGAGTCCAGCATCCGTGGATATCATGCTTATTTCAAGGTTTCAACAGTTGGAATTGGAGAAGTGATGGAGTGTGAACATGAGACGGATAATGAACATGATGTACATGCTGTTGCTGTCAAAAAGGAAAGTGGCCACACAGTAGGTCATGTCCCAATTGAACTCTCAAAATTTTTCACAAGTTCTTGGCTGACTATGGAGAAATCGAAGCCGAATGTATTGGGGATAGATATAATGCAGGAGGGGGTAAAGGCCTCGAAGTTCCAGTTGATTATAAACTATCCGGAAATCGACAATACCTAGAGAGGATTAAAACAAAGTTGGAGGACAGGTGCTCTGGATATCAACTCAATATTAGCGATATAATGAAATCAACGTAGACTTGCAGGTACTGTTCATGTACTAGTGACAGTGTGTGCTGGGCCGATTTTTCAAAGCAAATACAATCTGGGTCCTTGTGGATATTGTGTAGACTGCAGTTACTTGTTATAATTATATATCTCTTAGTACTTTAAGGATTAATTCAGTTGCTACTGTATTAGAAAGCACCATCTTATTAAGTATGTAAGATATCAATGCATTGTATGGTATTGGGTAAAATATACTGTGACCAGATTTTGGTATTGACTTTGTTTAATACTTTGCTGCAGTATACAGTACAGTAATTGTAATTGATTTCTTGACATAAGAACCTTTGTTAAATATCAGGCTCAAACAGCTTCTTGTTTTAAGGGGCACAAAATATTAAATTTCAGCCTGAGGTTCTTATCATTAAAGATGGTTCTTGTTAGCGGGTTTTTACTGTACACAGAGGTAAAAATTTATGAACTGAAGAATGTAAACGTGAGTTGTGGGAACGTCACAGGAAATCCGACACGGAGCCAAGAATAAACCTTGAAGCGTGGCGTAACGACATATACTATCATTACAGGAAGACTAAAGCATATTTACAATTAATGATACTGGAACTTTTACTTTTTTTCAAAATTGTGGGGACGGATACACGAGGCGGGAAACGTAATTTAAAGATGAGTATTTACCGCGGTTTCATCCATGTCAAATGTTCTTGCACATTAAACACAAAACAAATCATCTTGTTTCTTCTTCAGATTATAAAGAAAATAAAATAAAGACAAAGTTTCGTGATATTTCGACTCCGTTTCGGTTTTTTTCCGTTTCGTTAATGTTTTTTCTATTGCGTCATCAATTTTTAGCCAATCAGATCACAGTCGTTTATTTTTTTGCTTATAATACATTCCCTGCTGCGCCATTATTGTTTAATTTTATGGCGTAGTGCAGCTTTTGTGTCGACTTCCCAAAATGAAGTTTGTTTCACTGGCCGAAAATCTTACTCCTGCGGATGCGAAGAAAGCGCAAAATTACAGGAAGGATTCGGCAAAGGTTCTCCTAGAACGACATGCAAAATCATCCGAGGCCACAATGGCAAGGTCCCAACAACCTTCGGGTAGTGTTGTCAGACAAAATGTCGAAGACAGAGTTGCTACGTTGGGCTCAGAAGAAACTATATTCTCTGCCGCAGATTGTGGCCTGTTCGCAGCCATTCTCATGGCCTACAACAATCACTGGACACTAAGAACGTCCCCAGACGACTGGTGGTTCTGTGTAACGAGACGAGTCGCCCTCGCCATCGACAAGAACTCAAGGAAAGAATCAGTTCGAAAGATGTTTGTTAATCACGAAGGAAAGAAGACATTACAAGTTGACGTTCCTTCTAACAACATCTACGATGTAGATTACAGCTGGTTCTTCGATCAAATGTCGAAGAAGATCACAGAGAATGTGAAAGTGCCTGAATATGTCGATGCTGTAACAGCAGATTTCTCTTCAACAACACCCGTTCAGAAGATTGTCTCTCAGATTACCGTCATGTCGTCACTTCAAGAGTTTTTCGAGTTCAAGATGATGCTGTTATGTGGAATTCCCTCCGTGGAAATGCTGGGTACGGACGACGACTGGGCGAAGCTACAATCGAAACTGAAAGTGCTGAGAACAGTATTGGAGCCCATCGAAAAGTATATTGGATTAAAAGGAGAATGGTGGTCCTTGGTCGAAGATGTTTTTAAAAAGCTGCTCGACACATACCGAGGGGTGCCAGACAAGGATTGGTGGAGCCGTATCGTTACCTTTGAGAGATATGGTTCAGGATCGAGTGGTTACACTGGTTGGATAACTCAGTTCATGGAGGGAACCAAGAAACATCTTGAAGTGAGTGACTTTTCAAGTGGTCTTATTACAGTACCACTGACCATTGCACATCCCTCTGGCCTGCAGGATACTGCAGCTTTGGTAGCAGGGATGTTGGGGTTTACTATCCACGAAGATCGTATAAACGAGGCTCCCTCTGTTCAGCCATTCCAAGGTTGGTCACTTCTTTTACCGGAGAACTCACCGTTTCGTTAAGGTGAACAGGTTTTGTTTGTTCCACCTTCCAAATGTCATGTTTAGTTAATGTAAGATTATAGATGTGAAATGGTTGAACAAAGTAATAGTTTACAGTTACATGTGGAAGGTGAATCACTTTTATTGGGTGGGAATGCACCATTTTGTTAAGGCTAAAATATCATGCTATATTAATGTAAGGTTATGGATGGGGATAGTTTTCAAAATCATGGTTTGCAGTGACATTTTGTTCCTTTGTTTATGACTTTTGAGCTTAATATTTATTGTAAAGGGTAATTTAATCAAAACTTGTGCTCAGTTGAGTCCACTGTGTGCATTAATCATTAAATTGAGTGCACTTGAAATCAAAAAGGGGTAAGGAGTTGTTAAATAAAATTACTGATGAACTAGATTAAGTAGAGTGAGTACCCCAAGCCAAACCCTTGGATAGAAACACATGCTTGGCAAAGTAACATGTTCTAAAATACAGATTCTGGATGTCCTTTGAACAATTATGTCATCAAGCCACCTTTCTACTGTTGTCACCAGTCCATATAAGGTCACTTTTTGCTGCTATAAGTCATCAATTGAGCTTTGGGATGTTCAATATTTGTCACTGTAAAGCTGCAAGAAGCAATCACAGAGACCAAGGTTGTCTGGTCAACTCTTTTAATCAACTCAGTTTTAATTTTCAGCACTGTTTTGTGTATCAACAGTTTTCTTTCCGAAAAGAAAATAAAACAAACATAAATTGTGATGTTATTTTTAATAGTCTCGTTGATTGGCATCAGTATATAAAAATGGCCAGTTATCAAAACTTATGTCATGCTCATATTTGGTAAATGTACATATGAGAGCAGAAGTTGAGACCAACGGTCAAATCTAAATTTGGTTGTCGGGAAACAGTTTTGTTTTACCTAAGCCAAAGGTAGTAAAGTAGTCATCTGAACATGTCTAATGTGTAAAATTGAAAAGGTTGCACACAGTGCATTGGGGGTATACATATATAGTTTACATACAATACACTATTTTGGGAGACCTAAGGCTGCTTACTGCATGAAATATGGGATATTGGAATGACTTAACATAGTTTCATTTTCAACTTATATTTCTATTTTTTGTGATAATTATTTAGTGGTGCACCAATATTCCGATAGCCAATATTCTAAAACCAAGATTAGCCGATATTTTAAAACCAAGATTAGTCGATACCGATATTCTGCCCTATACAGTACTGTATCAAAATATAAAAGTTAATTGCTTAATTATAAAGATTGCAAAAAGTACAAGTCATATATTTATTAAATCACTATACAATATCCCTATAAACACTTATTACAATACCACAGGTGTATATGGCACTGTCATATATCTAATATGTGTTGAACTTGCTATATAATAAATACACATGTTACATTTATGCCAGTAACAGACAAAACTGACAATCAGTGAATATTGCTTAGCAAAGTGACAAGATTGTCATATTTTGGTCTACAAAAGTGCAGAGTTTCTTGCTTGACCCCCTGGAAGAATGGGGGGCAATTTGCAAGTGGCCTATATTATATTTTGTTTTGAAAGCAAAAGTTATGCTTAGTAATCACTAATCAGAGAAGGGTTAGTCCTGAGACAACCAAAATGTTTCAGAGCCAAGATTCAATACTAATAATATGAAATGAATATAAAATGTCTATTTAATTTCAAATGTTGTTATGATTTTGTCCAATTTTTACCTATTTTGAGGCAATAAGGGGGGCTGCACTCCCTAGCTTTGTATTTTCTTTCACATTTCCTTTAGTCTTGTGAAATTTCATTCAAAATTTATTTTCCTTCAAATTTTCTTCATTTTGTCAAATTTCCTTAAAAAGGGAAATTTCCTTCAAAGTGGAAGCGCTGTTTACAACAACAGCGCCAAACTTCCGCTTCGGTAAATGTCATTCTGTCTCGTTGTCAAGACAACGATGAACATGAATGTGGTTTTTGAATGTCGTGTTTGTTGTAAAGGCAAAAAACAAGGTTGGAAATTTTATTTTCGCTAATCTAGCCGCAAAAGGTTTTTACATTGCTCGGATAATACGCAGAGATATGATATCGCCAATATCGGCAGTAAAAATACCGATATCGATATTGACATTTTAGGGCCGATAGCCCGATATGAATATCGGTGCACCACTATAATTATTGTATGCAGTTGAGAAGTATGTTTATAAGTTGACAGAATTTCTTGATATTTGGGGAAATGTTGGGTACTTGTGAACTCAATTGTTAGCCAAAACTGGTCGCAGAATTAGTGAAAATATTTTTCTATTCACGGGCATTTGCCGCTTATCGACTAAATTTGAACCTTGAACTGAGTCTACTTTATTTGGAAGTGGCTTATATAGATACAAAATCCAGAAGCAGCCGACAACGTTGGCAAATAAAGGAAGAAAGAAACTCTGAACAATAATGCTATCTTGATAACTCAAGATATGAGTTAAAAACAAGAGAATTACAATGAAATTGTGATATTTCGTCTTTATTTCAAAGACATTATCAGACAGACTAATTCCAAAAACATTGTCAAGATCTATGTATACAAGCGATGTGATGACATCATAGCTGAGGAAGAAGGAAACCTATCGGATATCTATTTACCTGATGGACGCTAATTAATCATTAACATGTCATCGCTGAACTGACAGTGTGGAGAAATATTGTATGTGTGAAAACAATTACGTAAAAAGAGAGAGTTTTTTAGTGGCCTTAAGACCAGAATTCAATTCTGGTTTATTAAATTTGATGTTAAGAGCTTCAATTATTAAAAGCTTATTTGTGGTTATCGACGTAATATAAAAATGAGAAATAAAGAATTTTGTAATAATTAAAGATAAGATTTTTAATTGAAGAAGATAAGTTGGAAGAAAAGGTCATTAAAAGCCGACCGCTGCCTTGAAAAACGCCTCTTCGAACACGCTACGCTTCATAACCACAGTGCTGTCGCCCAACACTTCTTACACTGCGAACACGCACAATTTCTCGCTAATTTACTCACACAATACGACCGACTTAATGACCTTTCCTTTTCTTCCAACTTATCTTCTTCAATTAAAAATCTTATCTTTAATCACTACAAAATTCTTTATTCTAGCAATTCGATAACCACAAATAAGCTTTTAATAATTAAAGCTCTTAACATCAAATTTAATAAACCAGAATTGAATTCTGGTCTTAAGGCCTCTAAAGAACTCTCTCTTTTTACTTAATTGTTTTCACACATACAATATTTCTCCACACTCTGTCAGTTCAGCGAACACATGTTAATAATTAATTAGCGTCCATTCTGTAAATAAATATCCAGTAGGTTTCCTCCTTCCTCAGCTATGATGTCATCACACCGCTTGTATATATAGATCCTGGCAATGTTTTTGTAATTAGTCTGTCTGATAATGTCTTTGAAATAAAGACGAAATATCACAATTTCATTGTAATTCTCTTGATTTTAACTCATATCTTGAGTTATCAAGATGGCATTATTGTTCGGAGTTTCTTTCTTCCTTTATGTAGATAGAGTTGCCTGATATTGTATAATTTTGACATTAATTATTTTCAACAAAAGTCTTACACACACGTGGCTTCTATGCATAGGAATAGAGTTATCATTTCTGGGCACAGTACTTTGCTATTTTGTATGCACGAGGCCATTTCATAATAGAGACCCATTGGTGTCATTGATTGTTTTTTTCACTATTAAATATTTGACGGTATTTTGAATGTAAATGGAAAATTTCGTAGAACTGTTTTAATTTTCATTTAAAAACTGACAACTACAATGATTCCGATTGAAGCAAATCGAATTCAGTTTAAATTGGAATCTCATTTACATTCTCACATTAAAAGTTAAAATGAAAACTATAAATTTGGTTCCTGTGGCTCCAGCTCTATCATTATCAAGTTTCGTCCTCTGCCAGCTTTGCTCAGAAGTTGCTAACTCGGTTCAGGACCAAGGGGCTACACTTGTTGGATCACACGATTCATGGAGGGAACCAAGAAAGTGCTCGAAGTGAATGATTTTTCCAGTGGTTTCATTACAGTACTACTCACCGTTGCACATCCCTCTGGCTTGCAGGATAATGCAACTTTGGTAGCAAGGACGCTGGGGTTTACTATCCACGAAGATCGTATAAACGAGGCTCCCTCTGTTTCGCTATTTCAAGGTTGGTCACTTTTTTGTCGGAGAGCTCACCATCTCGTTAAACTGAACAGGTTTTGAATGTTAAGCTGATAAAATTTCATGTTTAATTAATGTGTAGTTATAGATGGCAATTGTTGGACAAACTAATGATTTGCAGTGACATTTCGTTGCTTGCCGTATGACTTTTAAGCTTGATATTGGAGAAAAATGTATTCTTACGGTATACTTGATTGAGTGAACTAGTTACATTGTTTTTTAGACTAAAATCACGTGAAATTAAAATAGGTAGGGGATTTTTAAATGAAACCAATAATCATAAACTGGATAAAGTTTAGCAAGTAGCCAATATGTGGTATTCGATTATGTTCAATAAGTGTTAAACAAAAAAATTCTGCAGAAAAACCAGTGTTGTTCATTATTTTGCTGATGTTTCTGTCGATTTGCATCCAAATAAAATAGCCAATTAAGGTTTGATTATATCTAGTCAATACGAACTTAAAATGAAAATGAATAAGTGTAAGCACACTGTGAGTCTGGTTTAATACATGTTGTATATGTTAACTTTCATTAGGTGTGCGTGTCTATCAATAGATATTTGGCCTTCAATCAGTACAAAAATATTTCCCTGTTGCTGACGGACATGAGAAGTAATATATTGGTGAATAGAGTAATTATTACAGCGACTGACGTAAATTAATCTCACAATATCCAAATATGCGATTTAAGATTGAGTAATAAGTACCGTCACTTCAATTTGAGTATAATACTTTTCGTGGCTGATTATTAAAAGGGAGAAAAACATATTACTCCAAATCAAATGCAATGGTTACTGTTTAGTACGACTTTAATCAAGTTCAGTAGCCGCATAAGAATATTTGCTGTTTATTACAGAGTAAACCCAACTAAGTGAACTTGTGTGTTAACCTAGCTAAAAACCAAGCCGTCGAGTAAACCCGAACTAAGACAACGTTGTCCCATGTTCAGTGTTCCACACACTCAGGGGCGCTGAATCCACGGGGAAAGAGGAGCAAGCTGCCGGCGCTGGCTTCTGCTTACGGGAGCTCGTGGGGGCAGTAGTGTGCCCTACGAATGAAGAAGAGATGGTACTATCACGCAATCTTGTTGGAATTTATTTTATCACCGCACGTAAATTCGATAAAGCAAAAACTTTAAAAAAATCTTTTTTGTTCTTACCAAAGATGCGTGTGCTCGAAGGTTACAACCGCAACATATAAAGGTGCGAAATACGACTTATTGCCAAACGTTCGTTGTGCGCAATGCATCTTCTCGTTACATGTATGGATATTAAATTAATAGAGACAGACGAACGGTTTTCCCAATTGAATCACAAATTTCCGTTCACTTGTTTACTAAAGAAAATCAAAGTGCCCTAACTCGAGATTCTGTACATACGTTACGTAGAATGACTATATAGAGGTAAAAATTTATGAACTGAAGAATGTAAAGGTGAGTTGTGAGAAGGTCACAGGAAGTCTGACATAGAGCCAAGAATAAACCTTGAAGCGTGGCGTAACGACATATACTGTCATTACAGGAAGACTAAAGCATATTTACAATTGATGCAACTGGAACTTTTACTTTTTTTCAAAATTGTGGGGACGAATACACCAGGCGGGAAACGTAATTTAAAGATGAATATTAACCGCTGTTTCATCCATGTCAAATATTCTTGCACATTAAACACAAAACAAATCATCTTGTTCCTTTTTCAGATTATAAAGAAGATAAAGCAGAGACCAAGTTTGGTGATCCTTCGACTCCATTTCGGTTTTTTCCGTTTCGTTTATGTTTTTTCCATTGCGCCATCAATTTTTAGCCAATCCGATCACAGTGGTTTATTTTTTTGTTTATAATTCATTCCCGGTGAACGCAATTTCCATATCTGGAATGCTAACTCCCAGTCATTTGCACGGGCAAAAGGTGAAGCCAAGATGGCCGCCCATGGAGAGAATTTTCGACGACAGTTTCAGTCCTCACGGTCTTATAAGTCAGTTCCAGTTCTTTACCCGACTTTAATTTTCAGGTTTTGTTTTGTTCGACTTCGAAAACATTCACAATCATGGAAAAAGTGCACAGACGAATTATGACTCGACCAATTTTACATATTTGAGTGTTTAAAAGGATTCATTATTGCCGTGTGGCCTAGGAACTGTCCTAAACTGTCTAAAGATGATAAACTGACGGTAACAAAACGAAGTGCACTTAGTACTTCCCTCAAGTAAGTTTTCGGGACCGTTTTATCAGGTTTCTCGTCAATTTGGTAATTTATTTTCGTGAAAATATATAACTTGTAACTCGGTTTGACTTTGTCGAAATATATTTGAAATTCTTAAACTCGTTTTTGTCTTTTGAAGACATGTTTTGTGTGTATTTCCAAAGAAAACTCTTCAAAAAATGTAAAAAGTCGCGTGGGCAACTAAAACAGACGTAGAGGCCTGCGTAGGGGACTGAAACTGACGTCCAAAATTGGCCTCCATGGGCGGCCATCTTGGCTTCGCTTTTCATTGGCTAGTTAGCATTCCTGATATGGAAATTGAGTTCACTGTTCATTTTCTGCTGCGCCATTATTGTTTAATTTTACGGCGTAGTGCAGTTATTGTGTCGAATTGCGAAGATGATGTTTGTTCCACTGGCCGAAAATCTTACTCCTGCGGATCCGAAGAAAGCGCAACATTACAGGAAGGATTCGGCAAAGGTTCTCCTAGAACGACATGCAAAATCATCCGAGGCCACAATGGCAAGGTCCCAACAACCTTCGGGTAGTGTTGTCAGAGAAAATGTCGAAGACAGAGTTGCCACGTTGGGCTCAGAAGAAACTATATTCTCCCTCGCAGACTGTGGCCTGTTCGCAGCCGTTCTCATGGCCTACAACAATCACTGGACACTAAGAACGTCCCCAGACGACTGGTGGTTCTGTGTAACGAGACGAGTCGCCCTCGCCATCGACAAGAACTCAAGGAAAGAATCAGTTCGAAAGATGTTTGTTAATCACGAAGGAAAGAAGACATTACAAGTTGGCGTTCTTTCTAACAACATATACGATGTAGATTACAGCTGGTTCTTCAATCAGATGTCGAAGAAGATCACAGAGAATGTGAAAGTGCCTGAATATGTCGATGCTGTAACAGCAGATTTCTCTACCACGACACCCGTTCAGAAGATTGTCTCTCAGATTACCGTCATGTCGTCACTTCAAGAGTTTTTCGAGTTCAAGATGGTGATGTTTTGTGGAATTCCCTCCGTGGAAATGCTGGGTACGGACGACGACTGGGCGAAGCTACAATCAAAACTGAAAGTCCTTAGAACACTATTGGAGCCAATCGAAAACTATATTGGATTAGAAGCAGAATGGTGGTCCTTGGTCGAAGATGTTTTTAAAAAGCTGCACGACACATACCGGGGGGTGCCAGACAAGGATTGGTGGAGCCGTATCGTCACCTATGAAGGATTCAGTTCAGGACCAAGTGGTTACACTGGTTGGATAACTCAATTCATGGAGGGAACCAGAAAACTTCTTCAAGTGTATGATTTTTCCAGTGGTCTTATTACAGTACCACTCACCATTGAAGATCCCTCTGGCCAGCAGGATACCGCAGCTTTGGTAGCAGGGATGCTGGGGTTTACTATCCACGAAGATCGTATAAACCAGGCTCCCTCTGTTCAGCCATTCCAAGGTTGGTCACTCCTTTTACCCAAGAACTCACCATTTCATTAAGGTGAATAGGTTTTGCTTGTTCCACCTTCCAAATATCATGTTTAATTAATGTAAGGTTATAGATGGAAATGATTGAACAAATAGTTTACAGTTACATGTGGAAGGTGAATCACTTCTATTGGGTGGGAATGCAGCATTTTGTTAAAGTTAAAATATCATGCTATATTAATGTAAGGTTATGGATGGGGATAGTTGTCAAAATCATGGTTTGCAGCGACATTCTGTTCCTTTGTTTATGACTTTTGAGCTTAATATTTATTGTAAAGGGTAATTTAATCAATACTGATGCTCAGTTGAGTCCACTGTGTGCATTAATCATTAAACTGAGTGCACTTGAAATCAAAAAGGGGTAAGGAGTTGTTAAATAAAATTACTGATGAACTAGATTAAGTAGAGTGAGTACCCCAAGCCAAACCCTTGCAGAGAAACAGATGGTGGACAAAGTAACATGCTCCAAAATACAGATTTTGTATGTCCTTTGAACAATAAAAATTTGTGGCATTGATGGATGTGTGCTTAAGATCAATATTATTGATGATACAGTAGAACCTGAGTTATGCGACTCCATGTTTTGTGACCACCCGTCGTACACGACCACATTTCCTGGCACAGACGATTTGTAGCTAAAAAGTACCTGTAATGAGCGACCACCTGCCCACGCGACCAGCTACCACTTTTTTACATCCCAAGCAAGAAATTTACCTGTCATTGACGACCATTTTCACTTCAAATGCCCAACATGTATGCAGAATACTGAGAGACAAGAGTTCGTATTTTTCACACATGTATTAATGTGTTAAGATACTCAAATTTCAAAACAACATCGCCTTTCCTGTCTTCAAGCGTCTATATCCATCTTGCAAACTTTAAAACTCATGACATGACATTGTATCTTACATTTCAATTTAAATACACGACTTGCAAGTCATCACGCAGGTATGTATGGACTTTGTTTTTGTATTTTTCTGAAATCAAACGGCGCACGTCACCTGTCAAGGTGTAAAACGTGTCATGAAGTCATCGCGTCTTATGTAAATATGCGCAGTCGTTCGCATGTAAATAACTGTTTTTAGTCCATTTTTATCAGTTCGCTAAAGTTCTCAAAACCTAGTAGTTCTACAGTCTCTTGTCTTTACATATTAATTTTCACCGTGGCTATGGTTCACGCGCACAAGAAACGCAAGGTCATGATGGATGGGCGAATGCGTGTCATAAAACTTTCCAACCAGGGCGATTCAGCTACAAAAATTGCCGAAAGCTTTGTCTGTAACGTTTATACCGTATATTTATTGACTGAATAATACAATTTGTTATTTTAAAGATTAGTTTGCTGTTGTCTTTTAATATCGTTACATCATCGTGGCGTTTTTAGCATTTAAAAAACATGTTTGATATTTTTAAGAAATGATGACGTCATTCGCAAACCTGTGTTAATGACCACCTGTCATTTACGACCGTTTTCACGAGAACCAAGGGTGGTCGCATAACTCAGGTTCTACTGTATATGCATTTCTTCTGAATAATAAACATGGTTGGAAATTACATCTTCGAGCCACCTTTTTACTGTTGTCACCAGTCCATATAAGGTCACTTTTTCGGCTATAAGTCATTTAAATTGAGCATTGGGATGTCCAATGTTTGTCACTGTAAAGCTGCAAGATGGAATCAGACAGACCAGGGTTGTCTGGTCAACTCTTTTAATCAAGTCAGTTTTAATTTTCAGCACTGTTTTGTGTATCAACAGTTTTCTTTCAGAAAACAAAATAAAACAAACAAACTGTGATGTTATTTTTAATACTCTCGTTGATTGGCATCAGTGTATAAAGATGACCATTTATCAAAAATTATGTCATGCTCATATTTGGTAAATGTACATATGAGAGCAGAAGTTGAGACTCAAAGGTCAAATTTAAAATTTTCTGTCCAAGGATATTGTCTTGAAATTTGGTTGTCCTCAAACAGTTTTGTTTTATATAGGGCAAACTTTTGCCTTCATAAATAGTAGTCATCTGAACATGTCTAACGTGTAAAATTGAAAAGGTTGCACACAGTGCATGACGGGTATACATATATAGTTTACATATATACAATACACTATGTTGGGAGACCTAAGGCTGCTTACTGCATGAAATATGGGATATTGGAATGACTTAAGAATCATTCTCAGGGTATTATGAAACGTAAACTTTACAATTAACCTACACTGCCGAAGTCAACTGAAAAATGTTGACTCGAGCGGGATTTAATGTCAGCCATTTGGAATGACTTAACAGAGTTTCATTTTCAACTTAGATTTCTATTTTTTGTGATTATTATTGTATGCAGTTGAGAAGTATATTTATAAGTTGACAGAATTTCTTGGCATTTTGGGAAATGTTGGGTAATTGTTGTGAACTCAATTGTTAGCCAGAACTGGGCGCAGAATTAGTGAAAATACTGTTCACGGACATCTACCGCTTATCGACTAAATTTGAACCTTGAACTGAGTCCAGTTTATTTGGGAGTGGCTTATGTAGATACAGTTGCCTTATATGGTATAATTTTGACAATTACTTTCAACAAAAGTCTTTCATATTTGCTTTTACACACGTGTCTTGTATGCATAGGAATAGAGTTATCATTTCTAGGCGCAGTACTTCGCTATTTTGTATGCACGAGGCCCTTTCACAATAGAGACCCATCGGTGTCATTGATTGTTTTTTTCAAATAATAAAACAGCAATTTTGTCGTGGTAGCAAATTTAAACACGGTTTTCAAATACGTTGATACCATGGTGATTGGTAATTTACGATAAAGTAAGAGAAAATGAAGATGAAATATACGCATTAAAGAGGTATGCACAGTTACCAAAGACTGTTGGACCATTTAGTTTATAAAAGAACTGTATGAAACTTAGAGGTAAAATACTACGTAAAGAGTAGGCCTAAAGAATTAAGAAAGAACACGATGTATTTCGGCAGACCACTTATCAAGTGCCATACGTCTGCTGACTAAAGAAACAAATCACCTGCTTATATAGTCTCTTATATAGGCGAGTGACGAGCCACTATCTCATTTACACTTGTTTTTGTTTTTCCATTCTGATTGGCCATTTGTTGTCACATGACCATTTTCACATACATACATACATACATATATATATATATATATATATATATATATGTGACGATAACCTACTCAGACGATAATTTTAGAATTCTTCATGTAGCAGGTCGCCACGCGTAATGCTAAGCAGCTACAGGAAGGGCAATCCCATATTTTAGCGTCGGATTGGATTTGGGAAATAAAATAGCGTCGAATTCATTTTATGAAGAGCGCCGGATTAAAACATATACTCTTAACCCTAACCATAACCCTAACCCTAACCTAACCGAAACCCTAACCCTTTAAAATGAATCTGGCGCTCTTCATAAAATGAATCCGACGCTATTTTATTTCCCAAATCCAATCCGACGCTAAAATACAGGATTGCCACAGGAAGTTTACACGTTAGGGGTTGTAAGAATATCTCTTTATTGCTGGTGAAAAAGCTTCACGAAGACTCAGGGCTACGCGCTTCTCTCGACTGTCAAAAGTACTCCTTTCTCTCTTAATCTTATTAATCAACATGTATTACATTAGATGCGTTGACAGCAAGCAACCCCGTAGCAGACAGATTAGTCCCAGATTTCTGATTATACATAATACATTTACAAATGCCATTAAAAATTGTTATAACTTTGTCAGAATTTGATTCTTGAATAATCCCATAATGCTTCATCTTATGTTGCAACTCCGGTGTTACAGGAAATTTGACCCCCCAAAAATTTGGCCCCTGGACTAAATTTCCTAGGAAATTTGGTCTCCCCGGGGGCCATATTTTCTAAGATATTTGGCCCCCTCTTCGGAAATTTGGCCCCCACGAAAGCATAGTTTACTAGTTCTCATTAAGTACACCTTAGGCTGACTATGCTCGGAAATCGTGAAGTTTTTACTAAAACCAAGTTCCAAGAAGCATTTTTTTGGTTTTAGAGTAGGTAATTGGAACCACACTGGTGTTATAAGTTGTGTAATTGTGATTGTCTAGCGATTGGGAGTGAGATTGTTAATAATGGAACGGGCTTTTAGCCGTGGTCTATAGTGAGCGTGACATGGCTACGCTAATGGTATGCCATGTAAAGTTGAGGGAATGAGTATGAGTTTTTAGTTTCAGAGTAAATCGTGGAGTATAAGTTTGTGTTGTGAAGGTGTATTAGTAATTACCACGAGTGGGATAAGGGAATTAAAAACCGACCACCCGGCCTTGGGGTTTTACCGACAGTTAGACAGCTACGCAGTTGGTCATGCAGTGTAGAGTTTAATAGAGAAGTATGTATGAATACAAAGAAAAAAGAATAAAAGATGCGTAACATTGTCTCGTGCATAAATATCTAGGGACACAACCCTAGCGAAATGGTTCAGTGTGATCTTTGTGATATGTGGTATCATCTACCGTATACGAATTTAAGCCAATGTCCAGGGTAAGATGAGGAATGGCTTTGCCAGACGTGTGCTCCGCTTTGTTAATATGAACTGAACTTATATATTTATGGCTATTCATAAGAACTTAACATTTCCTTTGTAGTATATTGTAAAATAAAGTGTAATTTCCAGTGCACGTTAACATTTTCTTTGGCGCATGATGTTATCGTTTGCTAATGTTGAGTTGTTTATAGATCTAAATAATTTATGATATCTTAGAAAATACTATATATACCGTTACAAAGCAGGTCAAAACAACTGAACGCGAAAAGTACGCTTTCAAACTTTTAGCTTAGTCGCAAGTCTCACTATACTGAAACTGGCAAACGTGCTTAGGAGCTTGGTTTTATCCTAGTCTAGTCGCCTACGGTGTACTTAATAAGATAATCTATATGTTTTTAGGGGGGCATATTTCCGAAGGGGGGCAAATATCCTAGGAAATTTTGTCGGGGGGGGGCAAATTTTCGGGGGGAAACTTCCTGTGACACCGGCTCAATTGACCTCTTTGGCTTTGTTTTGCCCATCTCAGACCTTGTCATGTTTTTATTCTTTATCATTCTAATCACTATGCAATGATGCATGTCTGACTGTCATTAAATTTCAAAGAAACAATTCTCTTGAGTAATATCACGTAACCTGAAATAGGTCAACAAACGTCAAAGCTAAAGAGGTCTATTGAGTGTTCAAACTGTATACCATCATATTTCGTCGCGAAAATTAAGTTTTTAAACTTTTTTGATGACGTAAGTATGACGTCACCAAACAAACGGTTCTTTTCCACGTATACAACGTTTAAGATATTTCTTAACCCTTTCCTTCTTATTTTTTCCCCTTCGGATTGGGAAAGTTTGGTTTTAGCTTTGTTCTTTCGTTCATTCATCGTAATTCGCTGTGGTACAACTGCTCTATGCGTGACAGAGTTAAATCGACAACCATAATTATGATAAGTAAACTACTGAAGTAAATGGTTTGAACCCGGGAGAATCGGCACATGTTAGTGATAGTAGATCGTCCGGGTTACTATAGTCTTGAGAAAGACTGTTAATGACTGACTTTCGACGGCCTCAGCGCGGTCATCTTCAGAGTCATAAAGAAGATGACCGTCGCTGAGATGACGGCCGCTGAGATGACCGCCGCTGACCTGGAGATGATCGCCGTTGAGGCCCGTCGAAACATCAGTCACCAATAGTCTTTCTCAAGACTAGAGTAACCTGGAC
Organism: Heliopora coerulea; assembly: GCA_030142905.1. Lineage (NCBI taxonomy): Eukaryota > Metazoa > Cnidaria > Anthozoa > Scleralcyonacea > Helioporidae > Heliopora > Heliopora coerulea. The sequence continues at coordinate 155,937 of JASJOG010000169.1, read as the reverse complement.
GATCTACTATCAGTAACAAGTTAACTACTAAAATAAACTCTCCTTAGCAGCTGATGTGAAATAATCAGAAACGTTTGAGTACTGCCGAAATGTGAGAGTAGTTATCTAACGTTTCGAGCAAAGGCCCTTCGTCAGAGAGAAAAAAACCGTTTTTTTCTCTCTGACGAAGGGCCTTTGCTCGAAACGTTAGATAACTACTCTCACATTTCGGCAGTACTTAAACCTTTCTGATTATTTCACTTCATTTCCACACTGCCTAGGCAGCACTCCATTTTTATTTCATGGCTTTGATGTCCTTAGTAACTGTTGTGTAACAACCTAGTACATCCGAACACACCGCAAAACAAGTCAACAGAAAGTGTCGCATTTGCATGAACTTCAGCAAATCGAAGGACTGTCGAGTTTCTCTGATGATGACGTTAAGGCATTCGGATCATCTATAATTTGGCGTCTAGCCTGTTGTGGCCATCGGTTGCGTTCAAAGAATGAAGAAATAAAATAAACTCATGCAAATCCTCTTAAATTAATTGCCGTAGACTCTTCTTGTCGGTGTTTGTTTAAAACAAGCTGTAACGCTTAGTAAGGAAATAATTCTCTAGTACAAATGCAAACATACTGTCACCTATTTGAAAAAGTACACCCACAAAGATACTTCACAACTTATTTTTAAATAGTAAAAGTGAAATAACTCTTCATCGCACTTCTTCCCTATAGAAGCACGTTTCTTCACACAATCGTTTTAATCCCTTCATACTTATCCTCTTGACCATTCGTCGCCTCTCAATGAAAATCTTACGTGAAGTAGATGCAAACACTCGGAGGAAGTCGAGCCGGTATACGAGTCATGTAACTGTCTTACTGTAACATAACGCAGCCAGGATGCTTTGAATCCACTGAGTTGTTGTCTGTATCGTTAGACCGCATTTCAACTCTTCTAGATCTCAGGTGAAGTTCGTCTATGTTTTTATTATGTAACTCCTACAAAGAAACTTTGTGATGGCACCCACCTCCACACATTTGTCGATATGACGACCTACAAGTTCTTAAATCTCTGTGTTATCAACCGAGCACGTAATCCACTAACTGCCTTCCTCTCGACAACAAAGTTGCTTGTTGACTTTTTAAGGAAATGAAGTGCGTTTCCCTCGCCAAGAATCTTCTCCCCTCTGATACAAAAAGGTTCACAGGGAAATATTTCAATCCAGCGAAGCTTCTCATTTGGCAATATGCTATGAGAGAACCCACCGATATCTTGGAGAGACTGGTAGAACGACCTGCCACAATTCCTGCGCTAGGATCAGAAGAAGAAATCTTCTTTCTTCACGACAAAGGCTTGGTGTCCTCCGTTCTTATTGCCTACAACAACCACTGGAACCTGAGGACCTCACCAGACGATTGGTGGTTTTGCGTTATCAGACGAGTCGCTCTCGCTATAGACGAGAATGCTAAGAAAGATTCGGTTCGTAAAATGTTTGTTAACCACGAGGGGAAGAAGACATTGTACGTCGAGACCCCTGCGGAAAACATCTATGATATCGACTACAGTTGGTTCTTCGACAAAATCACGAAAGAAATATCAAAGGATGTGAAAGTGCCTGACTACGTCGAGACCGTCACAGCTGACTTCTCCGCCACAACACCGGTTCAGAGGATTGTTTCACAGATCACCGTGATGTCCTCGCTTCGTGAGTTCTACGAATTCAAAGTGACAATTGGGTGCGGCATTCCTGGAGTAGAGATGTTAGGCACTGATGAGGACTGGACGAAGTTACAGCATAAACTGAAGAAATTAAAAACAATTTTGGAACCAATTAACGATGAAATTGGGTTGACAACGGAGTGGTGGAACCATGTTGAAAAGGTGTTCAAGAAGCTGTTGGATACGTTCAGAGGAAAGCCTGACAAACGTTGGTGGAGTCGCATTGTGTCTCACCAGCCTCATGGTTCAAACTTGACGAACAAGCCTGACCCTTACCGTGGCTGGATTGCCGAATTTACAACTGGAGAGAAGAAGGTCGGTAACTTTCCCAGTGGACTGGTGACAGTCCCACTTACCCTACGTCATCCATGCGGAGTGGAGGACACCACGACTTTAGCCGCAGGAATGCTGGGATGTACTCTTGACGAGGATGGCATGGGCGGAGTGCCTTCGGTGCAGCCGTTTCAAGGATGGTGTCTAGTTTTACGTACGGGGTCTCCTTTTCGTCAAGTTTCAGGCGTATGAAAAGACAAAATAATCTTTTGATAATTAACGCCGCAGTTTTGATTGAAAACTTTCTTTGCGGCATGTTTCGCTGAATGTGTTTATTCCTTCATCAGGCAATTTACAGTAAGTTAGTTATAGTGACAGTCGACTAATATTTGATGGCGCTAAATTGGTTTGCGTCAGCTACATCGTAATGTACTTCGAATGAATAAGCATTAAAGTCAAATGGTGTTAATTATCAAAATATTATGCCAATTCATATTAACAAAATAATCTATTTTCACCAATCCACCCGGTACGAAGCGTCACATAGGATTGGTTTACTCTGGTGTTTGTGATTTAATTCGTAGAACCTTCAGGTCATTACCACATTCACGAGCCAATGGCAAGCAGGGATTGTGCTCTCGCGGGTTAATTGCATACACGAGAGTGAAGAATCGTTTGCCACAATCGGGAGCTTTAACGAGTTTCCCAGCGGGTTAAGACTTCTATTATTTTACTCGGGCTAACGCCACACGATTTTACACATCAAAGGGGAGAGCTCCCACCGGGAAAGAGCTAATTTGCGTTTGGGTGAGGCTACCCTGCACTCAGTTGATGTAGTGACGTCCTACCGACAATTCGTTCGGAAGTCTTTGTAATTTACAAGAAGGCAGTTGTTTACTGTTAAAAATTGTTAAATTTAGGCTGCTATCCACTTGGCGAATTCGTCTGGAAAGTAGATAGGCCACAATAAGAAAATTGTTAGCGATATCACCTACATTCGTGAATTTGTTCTCAAAAAGTTGAACTGAGATGAACTTCAAAGACATTTGCCCAGCGTTTTCCAACTTCAGCTAGTTTATCATTCGGTGAAAGGGAATGTAGTTACTTCCTGTCCCAAAGACATCTCCCCCACTAAGTAGAACTAGAAACGTACGTGGGTAAATATCGAACTTAGATCACTGATGCTAAATTTAGTATAGTATTTTCTACAATGTAATTGTAGTGATGATAACAATGTGATTATAAGGGATGTCGTAATTTGATATTATAACAAGAAATTCCAACAAAAGTGAAATATTAACTGAGTTCATCAAGGACAGAAGTAATGAAACTAAAATATTTGCGGGAAAAAAGTCTGCACTATCCTTTCATCCATTTATCCACGCATCATTCATCCATCCATCCATCCATGTACGCAACGAATAATCCAACCAATCGACAGACCTCCACAAGTGGCCTTATACTGGCCTGTTGAATTAGGCAGACATTGAGCTTCAAGGACTCGCATGTTATTGAGAAGAAGTTCTCATTCTTTCGCTATCTCAGTCAATGTAACCCAATGATTAGAGCAATCTCGCAAAGGTTCTGAGGGTTATACGGGTTCCATAATCCTCTCAGGAGTTTGTAAAACTTTTCTGAGTATATAGGCTTGAGAATTAGCCTTAGACCCTGTTTACATGAAGAGAAGTTATCCCTGGTGGGAGGATTACCCTAGCCCCCTAGTAACCCTGGACGAGACGACTTTAAACGCATTTCTTTGTAAATTGCAGAGACTCGTTTACATGAGAAGTCGCAAAGTTGTTTTGGGGAAAAGGGTGACCCTGGGGGTAGGGTTACTCGCTTTGCAAAGTAGGGTGATGCTAGGAGGAGCGACAAATCCGGTCCAGACCGAATGGTAAGAGCTTGTCAGTGGGTCAAAGGGAAATCTTAGGCTACTTTGTGTTAGATTCAAATCGTCTACTCCATGACTGGTTTCATTTATCATCTATGGCCAACATGAAGTTTATTGGATCTCATAGATCAGCATTTGTTTAATTCGGTTTGACTACGGTTTGACTTCAGAACAACGTATGGTAAATCTACGACACTGAATTCTGGTGGGATTATATAAACATAGTATGACAACTTCCTATATGAAAGCTAAATTACGGTGTAACGTCCTAATATCGTATATTCTTGAGTCGTTGCTTCCAAACCCGAACAGTGTTAAATGATGACGCATTGGCTATCAAAAACAGTGCGGTTAGTCCTAAATCGGTCACTGTTTGGCCAAGCAATTCGGTGGCATAGGTAATGTTGTCTCTTGCGTACAATTCCGGCTTATCATTCACTCGTTAATGTACCAAGTCATCTTTACAGTAAAACTTCAATAGTTTAATTGTATACATGAGAACTAGGAATTACATGCGACAACATTTATGTCGGGCCTAGGCCCAGTGCTTTATCCAATCGTATGTAAGCACTGGCTTGTACACAGTACATCACTTTCATCTTAAACGAGATAAACGCGGCTTTTTATAATATGTCACAGCTGCTAAAAAATAACTTTGTGAGTGCAGCTACCTCCAGATTTTTATGGTCTATTTGATAAGTTCAAAACGAAAGTTGTCAACTTCCCCTAAGAATGATCTTGGCAAGCTGTTAGACTTTTTCTCGCTTCCATACGAAAAACCGTTTTCTGAGCAAATGCCCACGCACACATTGTATGCTAACGACGAATTCCAAATAAAAATCATCAAGCAATCAATTTCCCCGTACTCTAAACAAGGAGGGCAATTCGGTAACTGCTTTCCTGTTCTCGATTGTGTAAAGTTGCAAGTCCTTTTGCTGAGAAGATGAAGTGTGTTATTGTTGCAGAGAATCTTGTACCCACGAATCCAAAACAAATGCTACACTTACAACCAGCAACAGCGAAAGTTCTCATTAAGCAATTCGGTATGAGAGAAAAGCAAAAATTTTTATTTCAGAAACTAACGATGAGACCCTTTATGAGAAACAATGCCAAAGTTGCCTCGTTAGGATCAGAAGAAACTATCTATTGTTCCAAAGATACTGGCTTGTTCGACTCCGTTCTCACAGCCTACAACCACTGGAACCTCAGGTCGTCACCAGAGGCACAGAGCAAATAATCAACCAGAGGTCCAACTCGCGTGAAAATTTGTCCCAAATTTTTTATGCGCATGCGCCGGCGCCATGTTCCTGGCAAGTTCCCCCGGCAGTTTTGACCTCATACGAATTTTTGCCATTCATATGTAAACAAAGTGAAGTTTGATTGTAGTACTAAACTGGTACATTGAAATTATTTTTTCAAACCTATCGAGGGGTATTTGTTCGATGAGCTTACAAAATAAGATTTACTCCACAATTTACAAATATCGTACGAACGTGTTGACAACGCTCGATGGATTCAAACATGTGCTGAATTCTTGTTAATCTTACCACGATTTTAAACAAGTCAAAAACTGTTACAGTCAAATCGGATGTTCGTGTATAGCCAAGTACCTCATTCAAGTACCTCATGTTTTATATGATCTTGCGTTGTCCGCCCTTCGGTTAACATGCTTCTTGGTTGATTTGCAACTTGCAAAATCCTTGACGAACTTGCCAAATGAAGATTGCATTGTTGCTACGCAACATCGAAAAGTTGGCTGTACACGAACATCCGGTTTGACTGTAAAAGATCAACTGGTATACATGTGCTTATCAGCAATTTTTTCGCTTGACTCTTCTGGCCTTGCGATCACACTTAAGGTTGACGAAGACGGTAAAACCAATTATGCAAAAATTCAGTTCAGACGAGCACGAAAGTTATAGAACACATACCTGCACTCAGCGAGCGCTAGACCACTGATTTAGAGGACAGTGGGCTAGACGCTTGCCAGGAACACGGCGGCATTTGAATTAATGAGATGCGCGAGGCAACATGCGCGAGGACACAAACATCAGAGCTGCCGACAGTGAGTTGGACCTCTGGTAGACTATTTACTCTGTGCCAGAGGACTGGTGGTTTTGTGTTACTTCACGAATCTCATGACTCGCCATGGATGAGAACGCGGAGAAAGAATCGGTTCGTAAAATGTTCGTCGACCACGAGGGGAAGAAGACATTGGAAATGGCAGTTCCTGCTAGAAATATCTACGATATGGGACCACAGCTGGTTCTTCGACCAAATGTCTAAAAAGATATCTGAGAATGTGAAGGTGCCTGAATACGTTGAGGCCATCACGGCCGACTTCTCCGTAACATCTTCCGTTCAGAAGATTGTTTCACAAATAACTCTCATTTCTACAATCCAAGAGTGTTTTGATTTTGGTATGAAAACCATGTTCGGCATTCCTGCTGTAGAAATGTTGGGCGCTAAAGAAGATTCAAAGAAATTACAGTCGAAGCTGAAAGTGCTAAAAAAGACTTCTGGAAGCAATTGAGAACGATATTGGATTGTCTGCCGAGTGGTGGAGCTATGTTAAGAAAATGTTTAAGAAGCTGTTGAATACGCATAGAGGGAAGCCAGACAAGGATTGGTGGAGTCTTTTATGGTATTTCGCAAATCCTTTCGGTCAGGAAAAAGCAACCCCTATGGTGGCTGGATTACCGACTTTCTTCTTGGAAAGCAGAATCTTCATTGTGAAGACAACTTTCACAGTGGTCTTGTTACAGTTCCGCTGACCATTGAAGACCCCTCCGGTGTGAAGGAGACCGGGACTTTAGCAGCAGGAATACTGGGATTTACTATTCACGAAGATGGTATGAGTGAGACACCCTTTGTGCAACCATTCCAATGGTGGTGTCTTATTTTACCCGAAGTTTTCCCATTTCACGAAATTTCACATTGGTTATGAATACGTCACCGATTCACTCGACGATAGTTTTCCGTGATTAGAGAAAATTTTGTTAGTGAAATCACCCACGTCCGTGAATCCGTTGTCAGAAAGCTGAACAGATCTGAACTTTGATGGTTGGTGTGGGAGCTTACGTACTTTTCACGCCATTGAAATCTTTGCCACTAAACAGATCTTGAGACACATGCAAGGAAAGATTCGTATTACATCATTGACACTAAACGTAGCATAGTGTTTTCTACAATGTAATGACTGTTGTGATAATAGTAAAGATTGTGCTACTTTGATAATGGAACAATTCTAAAAGAAGTGTTTGTCTATGACAAAGGTGATAAAACTAAGAAGGTTGCTAGAAAACAGTGTTCATTACCCATTCATCCATCCATCTTTTCATCCACCAACTCACCAAAAAATCCAGCTGATACAGCACCCACACCCAGCCTCGTGATAGACTGTTGAATATGGCAACCGTTGAGCTACAACGGCTCAGACATCTTGACAAACAAGTTGGCATTCACTCAACATCTTGCATTTAACTCAATTGTTAGACCATCTCACCGACGTATATATGTTCACTTCAGGAGCTTAGAAAACTCTTTAGAGTTCAAAAACTTGGAAGAATGCCCTCTGAAATTATTTTCCACCCAGTGGCGTATATAACAATTTTTGGACAGGAGGCGAGATCTGGAAAATTTCCGACAAGAGTTAGCCTAAATCGGGTTACCTGAACAAACAGCAAACGCATTTTTAGTAGTCACTTAGAGTTGAGAATTAGTAACAGCAGTCTAGCCTCGGCTGTAGTACGCGGACACAGCGGCCCCAACCAACTAGTATTGACTGGCTTCTTTTCAGAACACAAAATGTTACCAACAATTTTATAAGTTATTTTGATTACACGATTTTCCTATGTTTGTACTACCGCATTTGCAATTGACTGTGCACTGTGCGTTAATTAACGCGTTGTCTGAAAATTAAAACGTTGAAGTTTATTGGACGAAACTTTGACGTTGCCATATTTCAAAAGAAAACGTTCGGTTTTCTGCACTCGGTTTAGGTTAAAGATGTCTAAATTTGTTTCAAATTTTCATTTACCGTAATATTGCATCATTTCTATGATCTACAAATGTCCAATTTTAGACGTTTCTAGTCCTTAAGGTTTTTTTGACTTCTCAGCAAACGAAATAAAGTAAGATATCCTCCCTCAAATTTTCCGACAAGCTCTGAATTTTCCGACAGAAATGTCCGGGGGGGCGGTCGCCCCTCTGACCCCCCATATATACGCCACTGTTCCCACCTGGTAGATTCTTTTCACAATAGCTTTAATGTATCTGTTCAAACGTAAGTAAATCGGTCTAGTTCAATCAAATGCCGGCTCTGGTTTGTACTCACACATTCACTTCCCTTTAGGAAGCGTGCGTGAATTTTCATCCTCTCACTTCGACAAAGAAACTGTGAGGGAAACAAAACAAAAGTCGTTGGCTTCTTTATCTGAGAATGACTTTAGAAAGTTGCTTGATATAAAGTAACTCCTGCTATAAACATATTTTGGGCAACTACCCTTACACGCTTTGTTACCTTACAAAAGAAGAACAAAAGAATAAAGAACTAAATGAAAGAACAAAGTAAAAAAAAAACAAGAGAACAAAGAAAAAAGAATAAAGAACTAATTAAAGAACAAAGTAAAAAACAAAAGAGAAAAAAGAATGAAAGAACAAAGTAAAACAAAAGAAAAAAGAATAAAAGAATAAAGAAATAATGAAAGAACAAAGTAAAAAGCAAAAGAGAACAAAGAACAAAAGAATAAAGAACTAAATGAAGGAAAAAGGTAAAAAACAAAAGAGAACTAAGAGCAAAAGTATAAAAAGATCATGGATGAAAGGGTTAAGGCCCATAGTCAATTACTTAGATATGTTAACTTCATCGAAAACAGGTAGATCTGGCTAATTTCCGTCGCTCAAAATAGGTTCTAAACCACAACTCATTGTTTCTATATGTCTTTTAATTTCAAAATAATCTAACTGACAAATTTACGCGACTATTAGTTAAATTACTACGGATTCCAATAGCGATCAAAATAATAATCTGTTTACAAATTTTCTAACATTTTTCAAAAATATCCTGCATTTTCCGGCTGTGTTCTTCACTTCCCACCATTGCCTGGTTTCTTTTGGCTCAAACTCTGTCTCGTCTTATGTGGATTTGCCATCGCAATATCACTGTCAATTTTAGTAACGGAAAACGATGTCTTCGTACTCGCTTTGTTCGATCTCTTCCCGGCCCCGACGTGTCCCAATGATGCAAAGGCGCAAAACAAGTGCCAGAGCTATGAGGAGGATCAAAGGTACTACAACGCCAACAACTATAACGACTGTGGTGTCCTGTCCTTCCTCGTCTGCCGTGATAACGTCTAAAACGAGATGGAAAGTTCAAAAAAGAAAAAGTAATTGTTTTAGGTAAATATATGGGTAGACTTTCCACAAGTCGGCTTCTTATCTCGCCAAGCGAGAAATTGAGATACGAAGTCATGAGAGCCCTCTCGCGAAACGAGAGGCTGCAAGTACTCGACTTGTTCAGCTTGCAGGGGATCAAATTTATTTTGGTAAAATTGGCGCAAAATGTTGATGAGGTCGTGGGGGGTTTTTTGTGTGAAATAAAGAAAGCTTGTCATTTTAGATTGGTTAAAATACTGACACACCTCCGACCAAAATACAGGTCGGGAAAAAAATGGCGTTAAGCAGCCAAGAAAAGTCCGTTTTCTCCCCAGTTTTTTTCTTTCCCCAAAAGAAAACGGGTTTTGAGAAAGTCTCATGTATAGGCAAGGAATGTAAGAGACATATGAAGAATAAACTGAAAGGAAAAAATGACTTTTTTGACGAGACAGGAGAAGAGAAGATTTGGAATCAATAAAGGAAGAGAGCGAAGAAAAGGATGGGACGAGGAGAAAAAAAAGACGAAATCGAAAGCGGAGACAGAGACGATGACGAAGACTACGCAAAAGCGGAGAATGAGACCAAGAAGGGGATGACCACGGACGCAGTGGAAACGCAGAAGACGGAGACGGAGACAAACACAAACACGAAGGCGGAGCAGAAGATAGAGACGAAGAAGAAAACAAAAAGGCGGAGACGAACGCGGAGACGAAGAAGGTGATCACCGTAAATGCTGAGGAAACGCAGAACGAGACGAAGAGTTGAAGAGGGAAAAAATATTCGAGGAAGAAAATGAGAAGGGATATCCCAACTGATTTATTGGTGGAGTTTACCTGCAGCTTCCGTCTAGTCTCCAGTATTTACGTTGGGTTGACAAGCCTTAGTTGTTTCGTAAGAATGGGTATCACCATTTGCATAACAGCGGCCATTGATTAAACAAGTGTTGTTCTAAAGAGATAATTGACATCATGTGCATGATTCGGTTCGTTTGCCTGTTTGTTGTGATCAAAAAAACACTCGCCGATTGGTATCTGACAGTCGTTTTCTAATGAGCGACCCTTCTTGTTGAAAAATGCTTAAGGGGTGATTTGAAGACAGGTGAATGAGATCTTGGCAAGTTCTTAAAAAGACATATAAGATAAAACAGACTCCGAATATCAAAGTCATCTTGAAAACTCAAGATTTGAGTAAAATCAATATAATTATGGTATTTGCGTGATATTTCGTCTTTATTTCAAAGACATCAGTCTGTCTGACAATGTAATGGTGCGGAGTGGGGAAGCCAAGCATAGCAGCAGCTCAGTCTATGCAAATATGAAATTTAGACATCAATAAATAAACTCTGTTACACGAGGTAGCAGATCAGGTTTACTGACTTGTAGTTTCCTGTTCATGTTTTTTGCATCTATATTCAGGCCCGAACGTTGGGGGGTACTGGAGGGTGCTTCACCCCCAAACTTTTTGAAATTGCGATATTCGGAAAATAACTTATCCATTCAGAAAGCAACAGCTACGTAGAATCAATACTATTTAAATGAAGTTAACCACGGAAATTTTATTAAAGTGTCAAATTATACAGAAGTTCTTAAACACAGATACCAAAAGCCGGTATATGCGAGTTTTTTACTTATATGAAACCTTTGCCCATAACGGACATACTTTTATTTTGATTTCTCATACTTCTTGACTTTAGGATATCTTGTTTGTATTCTGTGCAACTATTTACTGTAAATAAATTATAATACCGTTAATGTGTAATTAACGAATTGGTAATTTTTGTTGCCTCCTTTGTTTTGTCAGACAGCAAATATCTTGATTTGAATCGGAAAGATTCGGACAAAAATCTTTGTCTTTCGGAAATTTTCGCTCGGCACCCGCCCCCTCGAACTTTGACATGCTAGCTACGGCCCTGTCTATATTCGTCTAGTTTTCTGCTCAAAATCATCTTTGAGAAGATTTGACTTGGCCTTTAGCAATTTCTTGTTAATCTTTTAATTTGTAGAACGTGCCTGAAACAAGCTTGCTGCACTTCAAATCAACTCGAAAATTTTCCCGCCAAAACTAGCCGGTCTGTACGAAAATTTTATTCAAAGAATCGGCAGTTAATCTGTAAGCGTCATTTTGCGTACAGACACGACAATGATCTCATTCAAATAATAATTTATTTTTTAGTCAGAAATGCTCTTTTGAGCTCAAGGCAGCTAATCTAACTTTTTCCTGTCCGAGATGTCTCCTCTTGACTAGTAAAATCGTCTGGCATTAGCCAGAGTAAAATTAGAAAGTCGAGGACGGACCAGAAGAGGTTAAAGGTTAGCCAAGACGGATTTCTTTACTGTTATATGGGCGATATTTTTGAACTTTGCACCCATATAGCCATTCCCTTTTCCTCAAACTGACATGTAACTTGATGACTTACGTAAAACTTATTGATACTTGATATATCTCTTAAAACCCGCATCGAGGAAACCGAAGATGAAGATGCAGTTCTGAAAGTGACTCCAAACCTCCACGGTTTCATTAGGTTACATCCTTTTAAAACCAAAATGTTGTTCTCTTCTCTTATCGCTATTCCACATGTACAAGATGCTCCTTGTCTTGCACACGGAAACAGTCTAGCATGAATGTAGGAGAGAGAAGTTCATTAGTTTTCGACAGTGTGATTATTTACCAATGAAATAATCAGCTCAAGAAGAAAAAATTACAAGAGGAATATGGTATGTTAAAGGAGCAGAATGGATGGAAGAAAACGAAATAAAAATAAGAAGAAAAGAAAGTTAAGAAATAGAAACAATGGACATCAAAAAGTTGATGAACCAAGGGAGCAAGCTGAGAGCCAGGGGAACATTGGGACGAATTAGGGAAAATATGAACAATAATGTAAATGAAAAGGAGGATAATAAGGACAAGGACGACAAAAAGAAAGTGTGATAAACGTGAATGGAACAAGAAGGACAGTTGAAATCGCGCTTACCTCCAGTCCTAACAGCCGGTTTTTATACAGAACAAAATCTCCTATGCCAAAATAACTATAATGTCTTTGAAATAAAAGAAAAATAGTCACGAGGTTCAAAATAGGAATAGAACTAAGACAATCATTTTCTTTCAGTCCATCGAAGGTTTGCACATGGCGATCACCCTGGTAAGTACACCATCCGGCAAGAGTATTCGTAATGTTGATCTGTTAAATGAAAAACTTAAAAGAATGACAAGCAGCATCTATTTTTTTTTCACTTTAAGCAAACAAGAGGCACTGGAATTTATTTAAGAGAAGGCAAACTTGATACCTTGGGAATGTACACTCGCTGGCAAACGCGAGGTTGCTTTCCCGAAATTTACTTTGTTTTAGAATGCCAAAAATACTTTCCATAATGGAAATATTACAAAACTCTACCTAACATTCATATTTGCATATTTTAGTTATATTAAAAAAAGTTCATATCCTTTGGTTACACCTCAAAATCCAAAGCACTGCGTCACATAAAGTGTTTTGAACAAAGAAATGCTTTAAATTTGTGTAGAGAAACTTTTTTGTTTTGAAAATTTCGATACCAAATGCAATTAAAAGGGAGAAAAGAAAAATATTGGTTGCGTTTTACGCAATTCCATTCGTAACATAACAACGAGAAACATAAGGATAAATTCTTAATCTACCCATCGAGAAATCTTCAAAAAGATTTAAAATGAATGAAAAATGTTGACAGAATTTCTAATGTCAGACAGGCAGAAAACTCTCACATCGGCAAGTGAAATATTTTATTGATCATTTGTAATTCTTTTCATTTTGTTGATGAATTGCCAATACAAAGACGACCGACAAATGGAGCATTCAAGCCATGAAATTTCCCGAACCATGCTTGTATTTTGCTTAAGCGATGCAGATGAATCGTTTTGTTCAATAATTTTTTGATAGCAAAGATCATTGGACGTTTGAAGGTCACGTGATCGACGAATGTCAGACCCTTTTCCCGCTCTTCAGGTTCAAAAAGCGAGGTGCCCTGGGAACGAAATTGCATGACAGTAGCCCGTCTTAACTTCTTCGCAGGTAAACTGAACGTGTTCCAAAAGGCTGTGCTCTGTGCAAACTCGAACTTTAATAAAATCCTGTCATTATTTTCATGAACAGAATCACAAACGCCTTTCAGATAGAGGTCAAACGGTTTGTTTAAGTTGTTATTATGCAAAGCTATTCCACATGAGCTTAATGCGACCTCTTGGCGTGAGGTCCAATAAAACTCAGTCCCTAAAAGAAAAAGGACTAGAAATTATTTTTCCATGAAATCTCTCATCTAATACTGTTGGGAGATTACTATAAAAGGGAATTTATAGATTACTTATTAAGTGAAGACTTGTAATTTGATTGACATTTTTGTTGCGAACTTGATTCTTCTCGATGTTGTTGTTCTACCGACAAGGAGTGGCTCTCGTTAGATAAAAGGATACTATCAAGCAATGTAAATATTTGTGTATATATTAAAGAAATTGTCAAACGAAACGTGCGATAGTTAACAAATACTCACAAAATGAAACTGTAATAGTACCAAATAGAAGGGGAACAGATCGGCTTGAAGAGGCGATCTTTAGACGCAGATGAAAGATTAGTCAAACAGAGGGGTGATCAAGCGTCAGATTGAGAGTGCTTTTCCAGGGAGGAAATATCATTGGGTTGCCATTTTCCCGAAATAAACAAAATGTGCCTAAGTCTTTAAATTTTCTAAAAGCAATCCTCCTTTTTTCATTACATCAAGGTGAACAAGATATTTACTAAACATGCTGGCACAGGCGAACGCTTTTTCCACTCAATGAATGGCTGATCATTATTCCTGTCATCGCAACACATCAATTTTTCAAAAGCTTGCTCAGAGAGAAATCCACTTAGGTTAACGATCTCGCTGTTTCTATGTCTGTCTGTCTGTCTGTCTGCCTATCTGTCTCTCTTTCTCTGTTACTTTTACGTGAAAAGAGTTAAAAGTCCAGTCCATCAAAATTTCAAAATAATTTAACAAGTCAGGAGAGAAAACTGTCAACAAATGCCAAATTTAGGCAAAGTTTTCGCAAGAGGTCGCGTGTTTTATCGCGTAGGGGACTGGGATGGCCTGCAAATTGACCTACATGTCAGCCTCCATGATGGTTTCAAAATACAGTTTGCAGGTATCGTTCCAGTCTTTTTAGAGTTCAATGGTTTTTCCTTAGTCATACCACTTACTCATGCTGACATTGTAATTCTGCTGATTCACGCTGATGTAAAAACTTTTTAGGTTATTTGAGTCATGAACACTGTCATGATTTGTTACTAAATATAGTGTATTAGGTTATTTTAGAAATTACGTAAATTACCTCATAGTTTACGGACAAACTAAGCGCGACTCGCTTCGACCCTCGGTGTGTTGTTGTGTGTGTTGTTTTGTGTGCTCAAGATCGTTACCTGTATTCAAGTCTCGTTGGTGTAATACAAGAAGTTAACAGTTGTGGTTGAACCGCTTTACTGGTGGAACCTTTTATCTTTTGTCACTGCTGGGTTGTCAGAATCGTAAGCTTAAAAGTGTCAAGAAGATAGATAAGCTTTGAACATTTTTAATTGTTATCTTAACTCTTTAGTTTCTTTTCTCGTTTGTAAATAAATCTTTTCATTTCTTGTTACACGTCAGTAACACCGATGTACCGGACAATGGGCGTTAAAGGATTAAGAAAGCCAGTTATGTATCATTATCAGTGAAAAAAAAAAGTCGACAGATTCTTCAAATTCTAATTAACTCATTCAAACCTACCACAATTCCAGTCTTGTAAGACGGAGTGGTAACCAGCTCGCTCCAAGGACTCAAATCCTGAATGGACAAGTCGATACTGTTCAATCGATAATAACGAACCCTGAATTCAGCGTAGATCTACAAAAAACAAGTACTATTCATTGAAGAGAAACTCCAGAAAAATAATTAGTTTCCCTAAGTATCTAGTTTTATAAAGTTAGTACCTTTAGCCCTTTGTTTACCAAGGGGACTATAAAAGTCCGTTGTTCTGTTAAGAGTAATTCTCGGAGTTAGAACAAAAGAGAGGACAATTAAGCTTTTTAAGAAATTAGAATGGTTATTATTTTATGACGAAATTAATGTAATCAAGTTGTGTCTCGTGTTTAAATGCCTGAATGGCCAATGCCCTGAATATCTGTCTTGAATATGCTGACGCGGGTTAGTGATATTTCTACGAAACAGTCGAGGCATGGAAGATTAACCCTGAGATGCCCGAAATACTAGCGTGAAACAGAGGGAGGAAGGACTTTTGCAGTCGCGGCAGTGAAAGAGTGGAACAAGCTACCTATCAATATTAGATATAGTCAGAATGTTAAGCTTTTTAAGAAAACTTATGTAAATTATCTTAAGGAATCATACAGTACATAGGACTTGACCATTTTTCTATTTCTTAAGTCAACTCTATTTTAATATTTAGTCATTAGTCATTTTATCTGTTAGATTTTATGTATAGTATAATGAGGGCCACTAGTTTATCAGTTTTAACTGTAAAGTGTTTTACCCTCGTTAAATAAAGTTATTATTATTATTATTATTATTATTATTATTATTAGGGTTAAGTTGACATGCATATCTAATTGTGGTAAAGAAAAGATTAAGGGTGTCCGGACGTATTTAATTTCATTAGAAATCCACACATTGCTATGAAAGGTTCGAGTGAACATAAATACCCATAGAAAATCAGATATTCGAGAACCAGCTATGACAACTTTACGTCAATTTTGTGTGTGAGCAATTCTATTGTTTGATCAAAGCAGGGAGCGCCAGAGGGGGATACAGTCCCTCAGATAGGAGAAACTTAGCCCCGCACTATCGGGGAAAACTAACAATTCTTCGGGGAACTTTGAGTGATGATAACACATTTACATATACAAACTATTCTAGTCAGTTGTTACGATTATTCTTGCAAAAAATAACATGTTTTTGACCTTCAAATGAGGAAATTATAAAGAGGGGGTTGTCCTGGACCATCCACTTAGCCCCCCCCGTCGGGGACCTTAGCCTCTGCGTCGAGGAATTTCTGACACCACCCCTGGATTATGATCTCTTGCGACATTATCGTGACGTTATCAAAAAAAATGAAAAATTCTTTAATTTTCTATATTTTAAGTCATATTTTTTTACTAATTATGATTATAGATAGCGAATTTTTTTATGAGAAAATTGCAATACATTAAAACTTTAACAACTTTACGGAAATAACATTTCTGGGTAATATCCTGGTCGGTTTCCCTTGGTACCAGCTTTGGTTCAAATGACCTTCGAAAATATACTATAATTCTTGCAACAGTGAAAATTATAGAGTTTATAAGATTTTTATGAAGTTAGTGTGACGTCAACATACTACGTCACCAAACAAAAAAACTTCGCCTACATATTGCCTTGATTGAAACAGATGATCTGAGAAACAATAACCACAATCACCTCATCTCCAAGCTTGTATCCTTTACTCCCGTTGAACTAAACCCAAGTTGTTCAGCTGTATCATTTCCAGAGGAGATTAACTGTCGCGTAACCTTTTGCAACCTTGCTGACGCCTCACCTTTGGCAAACCAAGTCACTTCGTACTCAAGTTCTGTGAGGTCCAGACCTGGAACTGCGGGATCTCCTACCGTAATCTCAATTGTCAGCGGTGGCTGTTGGGACACTTCGTTTGATTTGTAGCCGAAATCTGACAATGCAAACGTTGGAGGTTCATCTATAGAAAATGGTATCACGGAGTTAATGAACTTGAAATACTGTTTCATGTACTATTCAGAAATGTTTGAATGTACGTATGTATTTTATGTATATATGTATATATGATTGTATGTATGTATGTATGCATGTATGCATGTATGCATGTAAGGGAGTATATATGTAAGTATATGTGTAAGTATACGTGTAAGTATACGTGTAAGTATATGTGTAAGTATTTATGTATTATATATATTTATAAAATTCATTAAAAATTGATGAGGAAAATACTAAAGAAAATCATAACTGTGTCTGATTTATATATGTGATAAAGATACATGTGCCTTTATATGTGAAGAAGTAGTTCAGTTTTTTCGGCTTACGAAAGATAAATTTCTAAACTTTCTTCACGAATTAGCGTATTAAGAGGTGAATTTCATAAGACATTTAAAAAACTCGCAGTACGTATTTTATCGGGTCTAAAACACTCGGCTATTGCCTCGTGCTTTAAATCCCGATAAAACACTCCTGCTCGGTTTTTAAATATTACATAGATATCGTCAAGAACCTTCCCCCTACCAGCTTTGAAAACCTTTATAACTTTTCAAGATCAAATACTTTTAATTCTTCACTTCTACGTTTCGGGGCACTGTCCCTTTATCAAGAAATCCATCCATCTATCCATCCATCCATCTGTCTATTGTATATATAAAAGTATATATTTAATTAAAGTATTATATTAATTAAAGTAATTAATAAATAGTAAATAATTATAATAAGTAAAGTAAATTAAAGTATATGCGTATGTATGCATGTATATGCCTATGTATATATTTTATGAGATGGATATTTTTCAAGTGGTCCCAAATGGGTTTAAAAATGTATGAATCTCAGATTTGAACATTTACTTTCTCTTAACATGCACATCATGATATCAACAGGCTGAAATTTTCGTTTCTGCACGAGACTTACTTACCCAAAGGAAGTTGCCCTGAGGTTGTACTCTGTGATCTTGAATGCTGCAGATAGTGTAATAATTGGAACAACAGGACTGATAAATAATTAGCCTGAAAAAAAAAAGAAAGAAAGAAAGCAGTTAGCTCCTGCATTGAATACACTTACATTAACACACTTCAAAACATTAAGTGACCTAGAATTAGCAAATGGAATGCCACTAATTCTGCTGAGTAGACTTTGCTTGTAATTTGATGCAACTTAAGGAAAAATAAAAGGATAGCTCGCTGTTTACCATAATCACTTTATCGTTTCACAAGAATACACGGCGGCAGGATATGCCTCCCCAATCATTTAACTCTTTTCCGGTTGGATAAGACCTATATTATTTTAGTTTGGCAATTACTAGACTATTTTACTGTCTCAATTTACTTTTTCGCGTCAGAATCAGTCTACAATTGTTTTACTCTGGCTAACGCCATGTTATTTTACTCGGATTAATGCCGCGTTACTGTACCATGTCTCCCCTTGATCAGCAAAATCGTCTGGGGTTAACCAGAGTAAAATAATGTGCTGTGACTTTCTCAATTAACTCAATCCTGGCAGAATCAGTCTTTTGGTATTTTATTCGGGCTAACGCCAGACAATTTGACCCTGGCTAACACTAGAAAATTTTACAAGTCAAGGGAAACGTCCTTCTAGAAGATGATTATGACTGTCTCAATAAACTCTTTCTCAGCAGAATCAGTCTTGTGTTATTTTACTCAGGCTAACTCCAGACTATTTTGTACTCTCGCTAAAACGAGAAGATATTTCTTGTCAGGGGCTGGAGACATCCCGCCTGAAATGGCTATGACTGTCTGAGTTAACTCTTTACAGCCAAGACTAGTCTTCTTTTATTCAACTCTGACAAACGCCATATTACTTTATTCTGACTAATGTCAAACGATTTTAATCGTCAAAGGGAGAAAACCTACCGAGAACGGGTAAATATAAGGTCGCTAACATGTTGATGCTGTCCCAAGAAGTTGAACTTACCCTCAAGTTTATCTTTGGCCTCATAACACAACTGATTATTGGTTTGAAGAGGGTTGTGGAATCCTCTCTCGCTGTCTTTGCTATTCGTTGCTTTAAACCAGGCAAAGCTCTTGCTATGTTGAGCTCGTTCCAAAGTTGATGCAGACTAAAGATGATTTAATGTTCAGGATTTGTGCCGTTGAGACAAAATAACTTTATGTTGATCTTCCCAGATCTGCCAAGGAGGACAACCTTGGCAAATTTTTCTCGCCCAGCTGGTCAAATTTTCCAAAGGTAATTTCAACGAAATTTTGGTCAAACATATAAACTTCTGAGCACCGAAGCTGAATTGAAGCGTTCCTTGTTTTTTCAAGTCCAAATTATAAAACTGGGCAAGAAAAATTCTTTATGACAGGCCGTCATTTATCCTTGCCAAAAAATTGCCAAGACTGCCCAAGCCTTTTAAACTCCCAGATCTTAACAAGGCATCTGGTCAAATTATAGATTACCCACGATTTGCTTTCGAGTCTAAGTGAATATTCCGTATGAATTTTGTATGAGTATTTTCCCCAAGGGAAACTCGCTTTACATATCGTGCAATACGGTTTTGAGGAAATGTGATGTTATGAATAACGAAGAATTAAATAGGCCGGTCGACTTTTGCGAAACAGAAGTCCGTTTTTTAATACAGTATATAGTAAAATGCGATGGATAAACTAATAGGCGGAGGAAACAGGGGCGCTTATGGAGGCTTCAACCCCCTCATGCATTTAAATGAGGGGCTGGACCCCTCAAAATGGGCCACGTGACGAATGTAGTTTCTCAGTCATCTTTACTGGTTAGAACGTAGCTCATTCCTAGTTTGGTCATGTTTATGAGCACTGTCACTCGATCAACGTCTTCAAGATTTTTAAGGTTTCACTAACGGGCGGGTAGTCAGTGTAGTTTGGCCGCTATAGAGTAGTGCGGGTTTGACATAAAAACGTTTGCCGAAAACTGCTGTTAGAAATCAAAACACTTTTAATCAATGTATACAATGGAAATACAACGCAGCCATCTTAGAGGCTACAAGAACTGCATCAGTCAAACATCGAGTTTCAGTGCTTAGAAGCACTGCGTCTCAAAAAAGTTAATATATTTTTTCATGTAGAAAATAATATTTTTCAATGGAAGGGAAACTTATCAATCGTGAACAAATAACAGTAATTTGAGTGCGTAGATGACTTTAACGGCATTCTAAGAGGCTTTGAAAATCTATTATTCTTCCAGACATAAACTTTCGCTGTCATTAACTTTCGCGATATAAACTTTCGCGTCATAAACTTTCGCGGTCATAAACTTTCGCGGATGACAAAACTGGAAAATTCGCGGTCATAAACTTCCGCGGATAAGCGAATTTGGAAAAATTCGCGGTCATAAACTTTCGCGGACAATGTGATCTCAACCTCCCCGCCGTTATTCCAGACTCACCGTTTATTTTTCAAGGAAAGTTTTTCCAACCTCCCCGATTATTCCAACCTCCCCGTTTATTAATTTTCAGAACATTTTCCTATCTCCCTGCTTATTTCAAACTCCCCGTTTATTATGGACTCTAGAGTACAATGTTGGTAATACAGTTGGTTAATGTTATGTTTATAATATAATATTGGTTATAAAGTTGGTTACATCATAATTGACTCATCATTCTCTATATTTTTACCTGGACAATTCACTTTTCATAATTAATGTTACAGAAAACTATAATAAAATTGCATTTTTTACAAAAAAAAATCTATGTTTCGCGGTCATTAACTTTCGCGGATGACAAAACCGGACAATTTGCGGACAAAAACTTTCGTGGATGAGCGAATTTAGAAAAATTCGCGGACATAAACTTTCGCGGATTGGACCAATCCGCGAAAGTTTGTGTCCGCGAAAGTTTATGACCGCGAAAGTTAATGACCGCGAAAGTTTATGTCATTAAGGTATTCTTCCAGAGGTATAAATGTTTATGTTGACCTCAGTCCCCCCAAAATCAAATTCGCTCCTACGTCCCTGGATAATCTGCTTCAGCACTTTTTATATTTTCATTACAAAATTTTTGGGGTGCAACTTTTCACTTGCTAAACCAGGCACAAATTTCATCGAGAGAAGTTTTTCATACATCACTTCTTTGTCCTTGAATCAACACAAATCGAAAAACATGTTAGAAGTATGCTATTCAGCCAAAATAATTCAGTGGAGTGAAACGGCCCATTTGACAAGATTCTAAAGAAATTGAAAAGAGTGGGAACGAGTACCTGATGATTATGGTTAAGTCCCAGATCCCGTATTGCTCGGTCCTCTTCATTCTCTTGCGGGAAAGGTTTCAGTTTGGGTATATCATGTAAGACTTTCATCCTTCTGAAATTAACGTATTTTGCCAACCATCCACCAATATCGATGATCTTAGAGTATTCAGAAACTTCAAAAGTGTGTCTTTTTAATAATTTTTTATTTCTTTCCTAAACAGTAAGGAGTTCCGCACAGACCAACATGTCAGACGCGGAAGGGTAAGTTTTCAACGAGACTTCGGTTAGCATGAGCTTTCCTTGAATTTTCCATGTTTAGTTAAACAGGCATAGACGAAATAAGGTTAGGGAGCATAAGGATCTCCTAATATCGTGAAAAGCAAACAACAACAGAAAAACTACAGTTACTTAATACAGTATATATATTACAGGACCGAGAAACTGTGCACATTATGGATCAGGAATACAATGAAATTTGAAGACATCGAAGTCTTCATGCTCGTAAATCATTACCACCTTACCTTTGAATATTTATTTCAAGATAACTCTCTAAGTTGTTAGAGCATGGTCTGAAACACTTTGTGTAAACGTGGAGGACCATTCCCCAATCAAAACGTTCCCCTTTAATCCTTTCCTGGGCAAGACGTTGGCCTTTCATGAATAAAATTATCTGGCAGTATCTGGAGTAAAATTAAAAAGTTGGTTACAAACTAGAGAGAGTTAAGAACTCCTTTGCACTATTATAAAGTATCTGGCAAAGTGAGAGGGTTATAGTTGAAAGGATGTGTGGCTGTGAGGTAGCTGCATTGGCAAGTATTATATAATAATAATAACAACAACTTTATTTCAAGAGGGTAACACATAACAGCAAAGGTTGACAAACTTGTGGCCCTATTCATTTCAATAGTGTTAGGGTTTGGTTTAATAAAGGTTTAAGATTAGGGGTAATACAAGGGTTGGGTTTACAGTATCTGGGTAAGCATGTAATCAGTATGGACGGGGAATTTTGCTTTCTGGGTGCAGTGAAACCCCACTATAACATGCTTTGATATAACGTGTGACTTTGTATAACACTGTTGATTCATGGACCCCAAAGTTCTTATTACCAGTCCTCTGCACAGGTTAATGTCACGTATGTCAAACTTCATTGCTGAAACAATGTTGAAAAAGGGTTGAAAAAGCAATTGAAAATTTGTGGAAACACCATGTTAATGACAACAGTCTGTTTGGGTCAGTACAGTTACTGTACTCACCTGAAATAACATTTGAACACAATGGCACTTACCGTGGGTTGTTAATCCATACACAATTCCACATATAGATGTGAACTCCAATAAGGTAACAGCTGTGAATTCTGAACAGCATGTGATGACATCCACTGTAATTTGATTGTGAGGTTTGTTTAACTTTGGCTTGGAGTAGAGGTGTGTTTTGTTATAACGTGCTTCATTTATACCGCTGTCTGCACAATGGACCCTGCCAACCACATTATAGTGAAGTTTCACTCTATTCTACAATCACTGCTTGACTGTCCTCCTGGATGTAAACAGGTCTTTGGACAATCTCAAATTTACTCAGCTGAACCAAGCTTTCTTTCTCGTACAGATAATTCCTCTAGTTTCTGAACTTTACTTGTCGTATAACTCATATTTAAATTCTGAAAGGAAATCTCAGCCAAGAAGAATCTGTTTGAGGGTCATTTAAAAGTGTCCCCTTATCTATCAGGGAATCCATCTTCAAGATAAATTTGAGGTGTATCCCTTAAATAAACCTTGATGTTTGCATGAGACTAATGTAGCTTTTCCTTATGTCATTTTATGAAGTTTTGAATATATTTTTCATCAACATTTTTAGAGATGATACATCTGGGGGGTCATTGAGTGTCAATGAAGCATTACAAGAAGTCTTGAAAACTGCTTTGGTCCATGATGGTTTGTCCCGAGGACTGCATGAAGCTTGCAAGGCCTTAGACAAGTAAGAACAATTGAGACCTGTTGTGAATTGCAAAAGTTAATCATAATATTTGTTTTGTGGCTAATGGAAGTGTTACTGAGAAGGTTTTGCAGATATGTTATTTCACATTGGCATGTTTTTATGATAAATTTGAATCTCAATTTCTGACATTTGGTAAACAGTTCACTTACAAACTTACTCTCAATTCACATTGGTTGATTTCTGCTTCAAACACAAGCAATAAGGATTATCTGTAAAAACCCAACAAAAGTATGAAATAATGAGCATAAAGTCCTTAGAAAGTTTGTGAATTGCTTGATAACAACACCACTAATCAAAATTAAGATGTCTTAATAGGGACCATAAGTAAGCTTGGACAATGACAACAATGGCCTTATTGCGTGCACTTTGCTGGGCATTAATATTTGTTCTGAAATTGAGATTCCCACCTGGATCCTCGCTCAGGACAATATTAAAGTAAACAACCAAAATTTTAGAATTGAACTGAAACAGCAGAACTCAAGTGTCTTATTGGTTACCTTATATTTGTTTTTTTTGACTTCTAAAAGCTTGAAACTTTTTAAAGGAATACCATTCATTCATTTGATGTTAAACTCGTCTAACAGCTTTCAGGATTTGAATTAATTGTTGAAAAACAATTTGTGATTTTTCTGGAATCTAAAGCTCTGTTACAAAGATTATACCACCTTTCCAATAACAACAATAATAGACTTTGGAAGGATTTCCTTACATGTCCCAATTTAGCAGTGGTAATAGAGGTAATGAACACAGTTTCAAACAAGTTGAGGACATTTCTGCATTTGCATGAAATATTACAATTCGTGAAACCTTTTTCCACACGTTGAATTCAAATCATTTCAAATCATTTTGCCACTTTATTACAGTATTTCTACCATATTTTCTGGGCAATTGCCCAGGGGTTATTTGCCTGTTTTTGAAGCTGCTGTGGGTAATACAATGGTACAGGTAATGTGATGACAAATTGTTATATTGACATCTACATTTGGCAAAAATCTC
This sequence comes from Heliopora coerulea, assembly GCA_030142905.1. Taxonomy (NCBI): domain Eukaryota; kingdom Metazoa; phylum Cnidaria; class Anthozoa; order Scleralcyonacea; family Helioporidae; genus Heliopora; species Heliopora coerulea. The sequence continues at coordinate 131,766 of JASJOG010000169.1, read as the reverse complement.
ATTATCAGATCATCACAAGTGCTGCACAGTAATAGTGTTGGGTTAATGATTCCAAATACTTGTGCAAATCTTTCAGATAATAAAAAAAGTTAGAAAGTTTTTAGTTCCTTCAGAGTAATTGTCAGTTTACTTTGGAGAATTTTAAGTTTATGCAAAAATTGACAAGTCACTTGTTGTTCTGACTATGCTTTTAGTATTTCCTGTTGCCAGCAAATAACAAGCTTTAAACTCACAGTACATTTCAAAGATAGAAAACAATCAGTTTGGATTATAGTGTAAATTTTAAAGCCATTGCTATTTGAACTCAGTATAGTACACAGGCCTCTCAATGGGACGCGCGCGCAGGCACGCACCCCGCTAATGTTATGTGCACGAATGTTAATTTCAGCTCGCCTGTCAAACTGTTTTATTTTCAAAACGCTCCCGTCCATCTGGCTCAAACTCTCAAGTAGAGAGAACGTTCAGTACCGTCACGAGCATCCTCTTAGACAGGCACTTGTCAATGGCCCACAACGCTTTGAATGAAAGTCTTATCGTCGACGGAAACAACCCGCTTTGGAACAGAGAAGAGAAAGAGGCTATAATAGAGCGTGCTGTTGAAATGTGTGACATCAAACAGACGGAAAAAGATCTCTCAACCAAATCAAATTACGTCAGTGAGAAATACCGTTAACGTTGTTGACGAGGTCCACGCAACACTTGACCAAGACGAAAGCAGTTGTGAGGACAGTGAATTTGAACTTTTCCAAAAGGAATTCGAAAGCGACTCGTGCTGAAGTAATATTTCAATGTTTCTGTTCCTTCTTTTGTTATAAAAAACATTGATATGACATTGTATTCATATCGGAATTAAACTGATGTAATTACAAGAAAATTGAAAAATTTTCTATTTTTTGACAACTCCCCCCTAATTTGTTATTTAATCGCGCACGCAACATAATCTGCCCACGTGATAGATCGCGCGCGCCAAATTTCGAACGTGAGAGGCCTGAGTACACCATGCTGTGTGTTGCTATGTCACAAGAGAATTCACATGGAATTTCTCTCAAATTTCTCACAGCTTAAAATATATTACCACTCTGCATATTGATTTCAATTGGTTGATTTAAAATTAAGAATCACCTTCAATTCACTTTGCTTTGATTAATATCTTGCTTTTCATCATGCCTGGTGAAAAATGCCATCACCAGAGCTACTCCTTTCTGTTCATTTCATTGTTTCAAAACCTCAATGTTGCAAGGGCATTGTTGACGTGCTGGTAATCTTCCAATGCAGGTAATCTGTCAACATAATTGTTTTTTGGACCATAAATTTGGCTAGTGTGGGTAATCGCCTGGAAAATATGGTACTTGCTTCCTTTGGCATGTTCATGGGCCCAAATAATTTAATTTAAAAAGTCTGTTTACCAGACAAATTTTATTGCATGGACATTAATTTCCACAAAGAAATATGGCAAATTTCCATTATGCATACATTCAGTAAACTGTTGCATCTTGCTTCCAAAGTATGTAACTGTCCTCAAAATATACCAAAGAATCACAACTGTGGCAGTATGCTAGCCATATCAGAAAATTGTGATTTGTGATTTTACTCAAATTTTCAAAAATTCCAATCATGAAAGTCATAATTTGGTTTGTGAATCACGAATCATTATTTCAAACCCTGATTTTACCTGATCTATAAGCTTAAAATATTCTGAATGTTCTTGGTGACATTTTATGCAAAAATTAATGAGGACAATGTCCAAACTACTACTGGGACTTTCCTTTTTATTTTCCTTTTTATTTTTGGATGGAAAAAATACTCCTAATGTATAAAGGAATTTTTATTAATTTTACTTTCCCATTGCATGTGGATAAGGTGCCTAATTCTAGGAAATCAGAACATGAGTTGCCGAACTTTGTTTGGTAACAATTCTACAGTCACAACAACAAGTATTAAAGGTATTGTAAGTGTGTGAGTGAAATAATGTTAGATTTAGATGACTTGAAGCTTCCTGTGATGATAAATCCGCTCCCTCTTCTGACAATCTGTGAGGACAATAGCGTAACCGGAATCAAATTTAATTTCTGAGGAAGTTTATTACCTTATTGGTACTCAGGGCTGCAAATTGCTGTCAGACATTGGACAATGTCCAAATTTGACTAATGTCTGACAAAAATAAATTTTGATCGGACATTGGTCTGTTCAAAAATATATATTGTCTGAAACACAAAATTCAAAATAGAAATTTGTCATTTGAAATAAAATCTGGCCAAATAACGTCGCTTCCAATCCTAAGAAAGTTTGATTTTAATATTCTGTAAATATCTGTAACAATATTTGTGATGTTGATTTTTTGTCCAAACAAATTCAGTTAATGTCTGACCAAAACTGAAAGTGATCAGACATATGTCAAGCTAAGCTAAAAAAATTATTTGCAGTCTTGGGTACTTACAAATTAAGAGTTTTATTAACACCAATGCCAGTGGACAGATAAGTGCAAGTAACTCTCCATTATTTTTTCTTCCTTTCACTTCCAGACGACAAGCTCATCTTTGTGTGTTAGCCAATAACTGTGATGAGGGGACATATGTAAAGCTTGTAGAGGCTTTATGTGCTGAGCATCAAATCAATTTGATCAAGGTAAAGGGATTTAGCTTAAGATAGGCAAACATAAATTTTCTATTGTACTGGGCAGGGTATGAATTATGGAGTCACAAAAAAGTAGACATGCAAATTGACCCAACTGGCTACTTAGACTATTTTTATGTTGTGTTACTGATTCCATTATATAACTCTAAAAGCAGTATTTAGTTTCCATAATGTTGCTGATTTTTTTACACTTATAAACTGGTTTGTTTCTAAGATTAGTGCAAGTTTGTGTGTATAATTGAAGCTCTTTACTGTGCTCTTCAGTTGAGTTTAGCCATGGTTTTGTCATTAAGTTTTCAGTTCAAGAAACTGGAAATGTCTTTTCAGCTCACTAATTGTGGTGTGCAGATGCATAACTGGCATAGCAAAGTTACCATCCCAGTCTCTCACTTGCTATTTCCCATGTATGTGTTTACAACCATTTTCAATTTCTCAAATTTGGCAACCAGTTCACCTTGTCACCTTGCCTCTGTCACAGACCACCTTATTGGAGTGAATATGAAAAAGACATAAAATGATACAGTTTTTTTTTAATTGTTATGCTTTACATTCTTCTGTTCTCACTTGAATTTTGCTTCAATTGACTACAAATGCTTTGCAAATTTCATAGTGTGAGCCAGTAACCTGTACTCTGCTGGGAACCCACTGTATCAATCAGTGTGGATTATAATGGTCGGCAATCAGCTATTTGCTGAACAAAAATACTGAATGGCTGATCAATTTTATTCTACATGGACATCTTGACCGATCAAATAAAATACACAGTTTTCATCTAACTTAAAGGTGTATTTTTGATGAATACTGTTCAAGAAAACAAACCTACCAACTTAAATATTTGGATGGAAATTAGTGTACAGAAAAAAACCTTGAGCTTTTCTTTTAGCAGACACATTTGACAGACTGCACTTATTTTGTTGTAGAAGTCCCATTTGAAAATTGAAATATTCAATTATCGAGCCCAGCCTACTCTCAGATTCCGCGCCATTTGCTTGCACGTGTAATTGCACATAGAAGAAACACAGGCAGATCATGCAAAGTTTAAAGTTCAAATGCATTTTTACACGTGTATATTATAGTTCCATTTTTCCATTGCTATGGCCTCTAAGCAATCAATCGATGTTTTGGCTAGTGGTTCAGACAACCAGCCTAAGAAACCCAGGAGAACTACATCAGTAGCAACCTTTGCTACTGATATAGTTCTCCTCAATAACATTGGAAAAAATCTAGTGTTTATGTTCAATACTTTACAGAAAGGTGTTTACGTTCCTATAAGCTATAAACAGTTAAGATTGTAGTTTTTACTTACATTTGTAAGTGTAACTTTCTCAGTTACTTTAAAGAACATTTTCATGAAAATTGAGGTGTATGACTTGTGTGACTTCATATTTTGTATTTATTATCATAACATAACTGACAAAAAAAAATTATTGGAAAGGCCGTCCGACCATTTTTAGCCAATGTCTGAGCAATTGTCTAGTTGACCAGACATTTTTAAGACCCAAGCAAAATCATTATAATCCACACTGGTATCAATTGTGTGCAATATGACTGCATGCATTAAGTTCAAGTATCTGCCATGATTTAATTTTGCCTTTGATTGTGTCACCCATTATGTGGTTAGTACTTTTCAGTACTAGACAGTAAAACAACGTAATATAATTGAAAGGTAACTAAATATGTTGTGATTATCCAGTAAAAACTCTGCATTTAAAGATGACATGTTTCATTTGAAGGTTGATGACAGCAAGAAACTTGGGGAATGGGCAGGGCTGTGCAAGATTGATAAAGAAGGCAAGGCAAGAAAGGTTGTTGGGTGTAGTTGTGTAGTTGTCAAGGTAAGTAACTGACCCTTCTCATCAAACTGTCTTTTGTTATTCAAGAGAAAACAAAAATCAATTCCACTTACTGTTAATATGTTTGTGGCCTGACCAGTATGCCAGCCTTGGATTCTATTCATGTCATTTTCATAGTTGTCTTACAACTTGTTTTTTTCTGTGTGATGTTGTGAGATAGAACCATTAACATGTATGCTTTGATGTAATGATTGCATAAATAGGGTGCATTGAATGTTCTTTTACAAGGTGACACCAGGTAACTGTAGTGGTAACCTTGACAGACCAGTGGAATACCATATTTTCTGGGTGATTACCTGCACAGCATATTACCTGCACTAGTCAAATTTGTGGTCCAAAAAAATTAGGTTGACAGATTACCTGCACTGGAAGATTATCTGCACCTCAACCATGCCCTTATAATGTCTTTGGTTTTGAAACAATGAGATGAGCTCAAAGGAGTAGTTCTGTTGACAACATTTTTCACTAGGAGTGATGAAAAGTGAGAGATCAATCAAAGCAAAGTGAATTGAAGACAATTCTTAATTTTGAATCAACGAATCAAAATCAACATGCAAGGGTGGTAATATATTTTAAACCATGAGAAATTTGATTGAAATTCCACATGAATTCTCTTGTGATGTAGCAACACACAGCATGGTACACAATGCCAGGTCCAAATCTTAACATCTTTAAAATTTAGGCTATAATTCAAACTGATTGTTTTCTATCTTTGAAATGTACTATCAGTTTAAAGCTTGTATTTCACTAGTGACAGAAGTACTGAAAGCATGGTCAGAACAACAAATGACTTGTCAATTTTCATGTAAACCCAAAATTTTGCAAAGAAAACTGATAATTATTCCAAAGGAACTAAAAGTTTTGTAAATTTTTTTATTTGGAAGACTTGCACAAGCATTTAGAATCATTAACCCGATGCTACTACTGCACAGCACTTGTAATAATTTCATAGTGAGATTTTTGCCAAATGTAGATGTCAATATAAAAATTTGTCATCACATTACCTGCACCATCGTATTTCCGGCAACAGCTTTAAAATCAGAAAAATCAACATATAACCTGCAGGTAATTGCCAAAAAAATACAGTATGTTTCATGATTCAGTATTGTTCATTTGGTCGATTCTAGACATATAAACAAAGTCCCTCATAGCTCAGTATTGCAATGCTTCTAGGTAAAATAAACTGTTTTTACTGTGATACTTTAAAAATAGTATCAGAGGAAAGTCTAAGTGGTCAGTGAAGTGATCTGGAATTTGAGCCATATTCATTTTCAACTGTTCAGTGACATGGGGAATGGACTGTCATTCCAGTCTTCAACATTTTCTTTATCATAAGATGTTGACAAGTTATTACTATCTTTGTTATTACTTATTAGTTATTACTTACATTCCTTAATTGCAAACCCTGCAAAATTGACAAGTTACATCATTCAAACAAAAAGATATCTGTTTGCTATTCTTTTCAGGACTATGGTAAGGAAACCCATGCCCATGATGTCTTGATGGAATATTTCAAGTCCAAACGTGGAACATAGTATCTTTCAATCTTTGTAATTGTCTTCAAAAATGACTGCAAAATAAACATCAACCATAATAGCATTGCTTTTTGATCTGGTGATACAGTACAATGCCATGGGCAACAGCAAGTTCTTGACTTCTAGAAATCTGCTATGAATTTTGATTATTGTTTCAGTTGAAAAGTAAGCAAAATGCTGGTTAAAATTTAAGAAATTAAGAGAAAAACTGTTATTTTAGGAGAAAAGTCCTTGATCATTATAAAATGTCACCAGTGTTTGTCAACGTTAAGAACTGGAACTGGGGTCATGCTCCAACTAACAAAATCTCATAAACTCTGCAATGAGTTTTGTGCCATAGAATGAGATGAAATTGATCATGCTGAAATTTCAACTTTATTTATAAGGCATTGTGTTCTTCATGCAACTTTTAAGCATGGATTTTTGATAAAATTAATAACTGTGAAGTTGTGAAATGCAGTGTAGGTTATTTGGAGATTTATCCCCAAAGTGTCCCCAGACAACAAACATGCTGTTCAGTGTTTCCCTCATTATTTAAATAGGGTACTTGATCCAAGGCAGACAAAAGAGCTTTTTGGCAGAGTCAAGGTACTTCAAGTCAATAGGGACTTTAATCACCACAAAAAAGTAGTGATCTTGGAGATTGATGACAAGCCATCAACAGGGCACAATGGCCTGCCAAGAGTTTTCTGTGACCAATTATGGCTTAGTGGTATGAGAACTTTCTCTAGGGCAACAAGTTGGCAGGGGAAACACTGCTGTTATCCATCAAAGATTTGTTCAGTGGTTGCAGAAAGCAGACAGTGAACATGAAACAAATTTGAAATGTCACTGAAGTCAGCTTAATGTAGTGTTATCAGTCAAAATGTTCAGTTTACAAAATGCTCACTAAGATATATTTCTTGCCATGTTTCAAAGTTGTTGACTGGTGATGGATTTTGGTCATTTCTCCAAACAAGCACTGCTGCATTTCACAAACAAGTTTTTGTATCACTCTTCCATGCAGGAGTTCCAGGAACAGGACAGTGACTTGTAAAGTTGCAGCAATTGTCATAGTGATCAGTTTCATCTTGTTTTATCGCTCGAATGTCAAGTTTACATGATATTCACTGAAGTGTGTGTGTCTTATACTATCATTATGATAAAATGTTATTTGCTAGCTGAGAACCCCATGTGTTAACTGTATGAAGTGGGATCAGTTTCTGGATAATACAGCACATGTGCTTCTAGGCCACTATGTACTGCTTATGAGTAAGTTTAGTTTGCAAAAGCTGCATGGTAGAAATATTTATGCAGGTAAAATATAATTTATACAGGTTTAATAAGTTCTTCAAGACTCATATAACCCTTTAATGCCCAAAGTGCACCCCTGTGATGAGCAATATTGTTGGGCATTAGCCAGAATCAAGTGCTGAAGTTTTCCCTTGCCCCTTGATGGGTTAAACGTCTGTTTTCTATCCTTTATTTTAAAGTTTGAACACAATTATGTTATGAATGAAATTGAAAACACTGTCTTGAGGTATGAACATCTTTGCAGGGGATTATAGAAGTTTAAGTTTTCTGCATTTGAGATAGTTTTCTTGAAATGCAGACTGATTGGCCAATCAGCTTGTAAAGATGAACCAAAATACTGAAGGCTAATCAGCAGTAGACTGACATTTTGTTTTGGCACTCCCAAATAAGATAACTGCCAACAAGATTTCAAGAAAAATTTAGTTGCATTATTTATGGTCCTTTAAAAGAAGGATAAAGATACCAAAGACACCAAGTTAGAAGTACATTTTTATCCAGTGTAAAAAGTAGCCAGTTAACCCCTTAAACTTAATGCTGGACCTTTTTCATGTTTTTGCTTTATCAAAACTCTTCTTTTGTGCTTAGGAGTTCTTTTTATGGGGTAACCAATTGTTAAAGGGTGAAGAAGGGGAACTTCCAGACACTTAGTTGACACTGGGGAAGTTGTCTTGGGTAGCAGTGGCTCCCTTTCCCCAGACTTGGCTTCACAAAAGGTAGTATACTTATACATTTTATCACTGACAACATGCAGTGGTGGTAGCATTGGAGATTTGCCAATGCATATGCCAAGGTTACAAACAAGAAGCTGTTTGGGGTCTAGGGGTATCCATCCCTCTAGCAAAATTTTAAACTTGTAGAGTTATGAAGCCTTCCAATAATGTGGTGATAAATACAGTTCAAGTCTTCCTCCACTTTACAGCTTAAACCTAACCAGGTATCTTTGTAAATTGTTCCCCAAATTAATCTTTTTTCCAGCAAGTGCAATTGTCCAAGGTGCAGGATTTTAGCTGCATGCTGTAAATGAGAGTTAATGGGTTGCTGTGAAAGTTAGTAAGGAATTACCATGTTTCTTCTATTAAGACCGTAGAGGGTTTACTGTAAGTTGTCATAAGGAGGGCTTTTTAGTGGGAGATTGTGCAACCAGAGCATGGGGCTCATCCAATTTTCCAAGTCAAATTAAGAAAAAATATACTGTGACAAAACACAAGTTTTACTGTAGGAAGGATGAATAAAAGTAAATCATTTTGATAGAGGGTGGGGTCTTCTAATTTTTAGTTTTTCACTTAATGGGAGAGGGGTTTAACAGAGAAGAAATAATTATAGCATTCAATACATCATAAAATGTGACACTTGTAGGATGTTAAAAATTATTTTTAATTTTAATTTAGCATGCCTCTACATTATATATTGTACTGACTTCACTTTACCCATAACTATTGTCATTCTTAGTGTGTAATTACATGAGTAAATGAATGAACAAAATTTGTAAAAGTGTTATCTGCCTTCCCAGGCCAAGCCAAGTATCACAAAAAAACGCAGTGCTGATTGAAAAAGACAGAGACTTACGCTTTCAATCTTTACAAGGTAACAATTTTAGTCTCTAATATCAATGCTTTTGCACTTTTACTTCAATAAAACAACTGCTGTATTTTGTTGTGTCAAAACTGTTTAGCCTGTAAAAGCAGTTAGATGCGACGGTAGACTCCCAGAAAGTTTTTGCAGTTGGGGCAAGTGTGGCGACAATCTTGCAAATCATTTACACAGAATGGAATTAGACAGCATCCACACCAAAATCTGGAAAGAAAAAAAAAAGACCACTGTATCTTGTTGAATACTTAGCAATACATACTATGCCAATCAGATATTGTACCAAGAAAAAGAAAATGTTTTATATGCACATTCTCAAGCTATTCTACTCAGAAAAACTTTGTGAGTCCTTGACAGGAATCAAACCCATAACCTGATCGCTGGTGAGATGCTCAAACCATTGCACTACATGGACTTGGATGGTGAGTGAAGGTTACATTTATGTACTGAGTATATGTAGCTCAATGATTAGAGCATCTCACCAGTGATCACAAGGTTACAGGTTTGATTCTCATCGGGGACTCAAAAAGTTTTTCTGAGTAGAATAGCAAGCCTAAAAATAACTTTCACAGGGGTGCCTGACAGAGTGTCAGGTTCAATGAAGTTGGTGCCAGACATTTTTGAATTGGTGTCTGACATTTGGATCCTGTCATTAATGAAGTCTTACTTGAAATAACAAAACATTTTATTAACATAAATAAAATAGAAATCAAAGAACACAATTCATGCACTAGAAATAGTACAATATATTACACAAATGGTAAAACACCCTACATTTAATACATAAGGATATATATATCCTTAATATATCCATCTACCTTAATGTATCCAAACTCTCATGTTTCTCAAACATCAAACTGCTTCAATCATTAATATATAGTGGCTTCTGCTTAGGTCGCACATATATATATTGAATTTGCACCTTTGCTCACCATCTGAGTCTCGGTAGCTCAATGGTTAGAGCGTCTAACTGGTCATCAGAAGGTTGTGGGTTCAATCCCCGTCTGGGGCTCAGAAATAATTTTCTGAGTATTGAGCTTGTAGATTGTTCATCTACCTTAATATATCCAAGCTCTCATGTTTCTCAAACATCAAACACCCTACATTATAACAGTTTATGGGTTGTCTCTGCTTATGCTAAATGTTTATGGTTATGCTAAATGTTTATACTAAAACGGACCCAGTGGGTGTCACGGACCCAGTTGGCTGAGAAGTCCTTCAAGCTTTATCTTGTCCTCAAATTCAATACACAGTTTACATTTAAGACTGGCCACGTTCCTGTTTTTGTCAGCAGTCATATGTAAGCCACTCTTCAGCATTGTCTGCTGCCAAGTCATTCCTTATTCATTTTCAGGCTGTGGTAGCCTTCAGTGAATGTTTTTTATTTGCCACCAACATATGATTTCTGGAATCCTAACGAACCAGATTTTGTTCACTTGTTGAATGCGCAAGGAAGGGTGGAAAGGGGAAGAAATAATGCGTGCCAAAAACCTGGGAAAAATGTCGCACCGGGAGTAATCCGCTGTTTTTGGTCAGCAGTCACAAAACATAATGCCCCAAATGTTGCAGATTAAACTTAGAGAAGAAAACAACAGCAAACAATGAAAATCGAATGATCACGAAATTGATAAATCACGCTGCCAGTAACTTTGACTGATCTCAGGAGTCTAACACTGGTCAAATGACCGTGATGGAATGCTTATTTTCAGGCTTGGAATAGCTTGAGAATGTGCATGAAAAACATATATCTACCAAGCTACCACATTTAATAACTCAAAGAAGAGAACAGCTTACCCCATAAGAGCAACTCCTCCACAAACCAACCATGTAAGCACGCCAGGCTCGTACGTAGTTGCTGTGACAACAGCAGCTTGACAGTGAGGGCACGTCATGCTAATTGGATTGGGTCCATAGACCATTGGCAAATATACTCCACCAGGTTGTGTCATAACAACTGTGGTCACACCAGCTTGGTGGGGTGGAGGGGGGTACACCACTAAAAGAAAGTTAATATGGGTAAATTAATTCATTACGAACATTGTGCAAAAACGTGTATTATGGATGTGTAACCTTCAAGTGGTGACACATTGTAGAAGAATGTTCATCGAGCTCAAATCCTCAGAAAATTCTTATAAGCCTAAGATGGGGATCAATTCATGTCCTTCACTACTCATCTCAATATCTCAATAGTTTGATCTTCTATTCATAATAAATATGGGGCATTTTAGCACACAGCCACTATGACCTGCTAAATTTTCAGAAATGAGAGGGCACCATGCCCAGTGATTGCGGATGTGGTACTGAAGGTTCTTTTGTCCTGGTGATCCCTTCAGGAAATATGCTGATAAGTTTAACAATCTCTTGCACCTGCACTATCTGCTCTCTGGGGGAGGTTGCTTGTGACAGCTACAACAATGTGGAAGCACTAGTTTCATTATAAAATGTACCATATATCATTCTTTGACTGATTAACATGTCCTGTTGTATTTTGATACAAGAATGACAGTATACTGGACAATTTTTATCTGGGTTACTGTCATTTCAACAAGGAAATGATAAAAATTTAATGTATTTAAACTATCAATCTCACAAACCCCCTAAAATTGATCTGCAACACCTGAGGGTGGGAGTTTGAAACATCCTACCCTCATTTAAGAAACACTATGTTACTAGGCACCATGGTCTGAAGGTTAGCAGTAAGGCTACCAAGTTACTGCTTGTTGAATGTGTATCATGTACCATGAGGAAAAAAAAAACTATAAACATGGTTCTAAAATACAAAACATTAGAAACACTGAAAAGTGAAAACATTTTCATCATCAACATTTTGGCTACCTTGCAGTCATCATCAGTAACGATGTGGGTAAACTGCAATGTAGTCATAATGTTGATAAAAATGTTTTCACTTTTTGGAGTTTCTCTTGTTCTGTGTTTTATTAAAATATTCAGGGGATACTGAAACTTATTGTTCTGAAGTTTTAATAATTTCTTGGCAAGTTAAACTTAAAGTATCCAGTTAAAGTTAAACACTGCAGTATCCAATAAATTCAAAACTAACCCTGCAGTTCTAGTGTAGTACTCTAATGATCAATGCAGGCCATTGCCAATAAGGTGGTCACAAGTTTTGTATCGATATGATTGGTAATGCCAGAGAAATGTAGGGTGTGTTCCCATGAATATTTGGTATTTTAAACATTTAATTGATTTGAAATGGATTTAAACATATATGTGATTGTAAATCTTTGAGAGTCAGAAATCATTACACTTCAACACCCAACCCAGATTCACTGGAAAATAACATAATTACCACCACTTAAAAACCTTGACCAGCTGAAAACTTCAAAAAATATAACAGAAAGGAAATTCCAAAAACCAAGGCCATCTTTCAACTTAAGATTTAAGTTAACAAAAGATGAAAACTGTGAAATGGTGATATTTCGATTTTATTGCAAAATCATCTTCAGACCAAGTGAACTGACATAAGCAAACCGAAGGTTTATATAAATTATGGATAAACTAAAAGGAACTAAATAAAGAGTGAGAGTTCTTTGCCAGCTTTAAGACCAGAATTTAATTGTGGTTTAAGTTGAACGATGGCCTTAGTTTTCGGAATTTGCTTTCTCTTATACCACCACTTACTGGTGAAGATTTAAGCCACATTCAATCAAGTGTGAGGAAATGCCACATATTCGTTTGTAATTTTATCACTGGCTTTAAAAGGACAAATCCACATTTAACCGGGTTACCCCATTGTTTTCCTCTGATGAATAAATATGGCGTTGGCTAAATCAAAATTTTAAGTTCTTTTACGTTCTAGTTAACCTAGCGCTTTTCCATCGAGTAGGAACATAATGGTATGATCTAACATCTTTGGCATACAGTCTGATACAGTTTATCGTTTGTTCAACCCTACTCTCGCTGCTCACCTTTGTACGAAAGCACGAAGCTAAATCAAGCGTTCTGAGCTAAACGTATTACGTAACTCGTTGTTTCTGAGTACTAAACTGATAATCAATTTATTTATTTATATTTTTTTTTGTGAGAAACGTGTGAAGGATTCTGGCAGTGATGCACAAGCGCGTGATTTTTAAGTTGGATATGCGAGGGATGACAGGTCTTGTCATGTCCCGAACTTCTTATCAAAGATTATCATACCTAAGGACTTAAGTGGTCCCAAATATTTACGGTGAAACAAATAAGTCCCCGGCAACTTCACTTCAATTCTTACCATGACAACACTGATCAAATAACCCACAGGAAAAGCTGGAAAACTTACACCAATGCTGAAAACTTGCCTAAAGAAGATTCATTCTCTACAAGGTATTCATTCAACATTCATCAAGAAGTTACTTTTTTCGAAATACCAAATAGATCTGGTAGGTATGCCACATACACTAATCGTGTTAACAGTAACACAGTTCGTACGGGAGAGAGTTTGCTGGTAATATTTAGCCAAAAAACGAGAGAACTGAGTCAAATTTCACTCCGATGAAGGGCACTCACTCTAAACGTCAATAGTTTGTTCTCTTGGTTTTCGGCTCAGTACTATCTATATAATTTTTGCACGTCCCTTTGGGACTGTCGCAGCGCTTCAGTTTTGATAAATTCGTACGTGGTCTGGCATCTCTGAATGTTTTATCAAATGATTTAGAACAAGTGATAGCTAATTATGTAAATAACACAGCTTCAAACCTTGTTGAGGTTGTTGTTGAGTTGTGTCATATGGCGGAGGTTGTTCGCTAGAAGTTGCTTTTTGTGGCTCTGTAGAAGACATCGTGTTTCTTGGATAAAAATTGGAGGAAGCTGAAAACAGATTACGGAATAGTCAGAGTTATGACGTTCTAACTGAAGATATGAATTTCACGTGCAGGACGTGTAGGTGGGGAAAGTTGATTAAGCTTCTTCATGAGCGGACACCTTCGTTATAAATATTGTCGAAGGAAGATTGTTACTGAAGTCTGTTTTGACCTGTAAAAGGTTTTCTCATCCCCTCTTGTAAATTGTTATATAAAAGCACCAGCAAATATAGCGCACGACGCCGTCATTTGGGGTTTAAGTTTCCCTTGCGGGAGGGGTTGAAGGGGAAAGTTAATAGAACTCTTGGGTGGACACCCTAGTACTAAACATCGTTGAAGGAATATTGTTATTGACGTATGTTTTGACCTTCAATTGGCTCTCTCACTCTCCTTTGTAAATCGTTATATAAAAAAACAAGCAAATATACTGCATGACGTCATTTTATGAGGGAAGTTTATCCCAATCTTTATCTTTAATCTTATCTATAACTACTTATCTACGACTTAAAGAGTGACAAAACCAACGGCTGCGCCGGGGGGGCTGTGGGTCTGTGACCCCCCTTTTTTCCAAATGTAATGTTGAAACAACTGTGCTTTAAAAAACTTGTGAAATTTCCCAGAGAAGCATACAAAATGCTGTATTTCTATCTCAAGCCCCCCTCGTAATTTCCCCCCGTTCCGCCGTCCCTGAGACGAGTACACAATGAAGATGGAAGACATTCTTTATGATCAGGAAAAGTTCCGTCAACTTAACCAAGATCCTATTTCCTTATCCATTCAACGTGAAAATAAAGTTAAGAACTTTCTCCGCCTTCTGAAAAAAAAATGGAACGATCTCCGATGACACCTACATTAAATTTAAGTGGCCGCGGAGGCGGGGGGGGGCTGGGGAGGCTTTAGCCACCCCCTTTTTTGCAAAGAAATTAAATATTTCAGTATCGCCTTGAAAAACGTCTTAACCATGGTGAATGGTTATACAAGACAGTTCTGAAAAGAACTAGAGGAACCAACACACACAGAGAAAGCAAATACTGAAAAGAAGCACTATACATTTCGGCAGACCACTCTTCAGGTGCAAACGTCTGCTAATTGTTGAGAAATGAGTTATCAACTTATATTTATACCTGATGTAAAGGCAATGATGTCTTCCCACGTAGGAGGGATTAAATATCAAAATAACGCCAATGTACATGGATTCCATAATCTTTAGAAAGAATGCTGAACGGCACTTTGCCAGGATGCTAAATTTGGAGTGTGAATAGTTATTGGCACAGCATCTGTTTGATAACAAGTGTCGACCGATTGCCGAGTCACAATTAATCGTTTGAGCAGAGGTACATTGCCCTTTCGGTTGATTTCTTAATGGTACGGTCTTGTTTCGTATAACACTTGGCACATGTTGCTTGATCCATTCACTTAACCGTTGAGTTGTTCTACCTACATAGCGAGAACCACACTCGCATTTTAGTTTATGATTTTAAATATCCGATAAACATATCCGATATTTGAGTGACCAGCTGATAGTATTTGAGTTATTTCTGTTAATATAACCAGTGTTTTGTGATTTCTGAGTAATCATTAAAATAAGAAGTGTTCACGACCGTCTCAGAAATATTGAATTTAATTTTTTCAGGAGGGTCATGCTATCGCCCCCTGTCAGTCCCCCCTCAAAATATCGTTCCGCGGTTCCTGAATTTAATTTAATATATTCATCACAATAGTCGTGACAGGAGAAAGAAACAGGGCACAATGAACTTTATAATGAACTTTATAATGAACTTTTCCCTTCTGGCTCTCGATCGGGCATACTTTACGGACTGCCTAAGGTTCATAAAACTGGCGTTCCTCTTTGGCTCATATTTTCATCTACTGGTACACACTCTTATTTTCTAGCCAAATTTCTTGTGCCTCTTCTGCGCCCTCTTACTTCAGGTATTCACGTGATAAGAGATTCTTTTTCCTCTGTTTACCAAAAAGGTTTAGTTATGTCACCTTTAAATCGTTACTTTAACATTTGCTCTCCGTATTTTACTTTTCATTTTGAACTTGAAAATTTTATGGAAACGTTTACCCTTAATGGCTATCTTAAATATATTTTTAAATAAACGCATTCGTTTCTTGGACAAAATGTTTTGCCCTGATCCTAAAGTTTCCATCGAACCCAAATGGATTGTAAAAATATTGTTTGTGTTCAGAAAAATATTGCATGAAGTGATATCTATGTATACACAAACACAGACACACGTATATTTTTATATATAAAACGCGTTATATAATTTACAGCATACTTGGAGCATTCGTTGCGAACTGCCATCATATATGCAGACTAAATGGGGTCATCGCAGTCAGGCTTTGAACGAGGCCTATTTGAATAAATTTCACTACGGAGGCGCAGAAAGCCGCAGGGCAATTTTATCGTCAGCTCACTTCAAAATAAACGGCCTGGTTACGCCCCTGATTGTTAGGCGGGTTTTGTCTTTTGATATTTTAGTTGTACACGCATTTCTTAGTGATATTTGGCGATACTAACCATGACTCCACGAAGATATGTTGTTCCGAAGTAGAGGTAAGTATATTTTTTTTCTCTTTATTTACTGAGGAAAGCGAAACGATTGAACCACAATGGACGTGTTGGTACATTGGTTAGGCGCTAATGCAGTTTCGCACCTCAACCATATAAATACACGTAACATAGGTAAATCACATATCAGTCAACAGGTTCTTACCTGGAGATTACAGTGATACAATAATATAAAGAATTTGCTCCAAACATAAGGCATTATAGCCAAAAAAACAGACACATTGAAATTCGTGAACGTCAACAATGAACCGAGGGCTCAAGACTGTAAAGTTTATGGATTTATCTACAATTGAAGTATAGTCCCTCTCCATTGTTTCTTTGCTCTTTAAATCCCCGAAAATGTGTATAAACCCTAACGCTAACTCTAATCCTAACGCTAACCCTAATCTAACCTTTGGGTTTACACACATTTTCGAATAAGTACAAAGAAACATTCAAACATGGCGCCAAGGAACAGGGATGTTCTTTAAGGCTATAATGCATTATGTTTGCAGTGAATGGTTGGTATCATGGTGTCACTGCAGTTTCCTGGCAATAAACTGTCGAATGATACATAATTTAAGTACATTACTTGCATTTATATGGCTGAGGTGCGAAACTGCATTAGCGTCCATTGATTATAGACTCGAAAAGACTGTTCGATTGTTTGACACTTGGTAAAAATTTGTTACGAGATCTGTCAAATTTGCAGCATAGGTGGAAACGTGATGCCACTGTTTGCCTATTATAGGGTCAAAGAGGAGAAGGGCTCCTAGAAAAACGACTACGTTCGTCCCAGAAAAGTCGTCATCCTATTGGTTAGCATGCAGCGTAAATGACTGCCCTGCGACAAGAATACTTCTCCAAATCTAAAGAACTGACTTCTTTAAAAAACAAGCTTGAGCGTCTAAAGGAAAATGTATTTAACAGCTGTAACATGAGGATTTTGAGGCTCATTGATATATTTAAATTTTGGCGATATTCAGCCGTGGAAGGATGTTTTTCTTGCATTGCTATTTTTCTTGTTGCTCTCTATTGAAATATGATAATACTCCTTACATACATTAACACAGCACGTCTTACACAGACTTGTTTTTTTCTTTAATGCTGGAAGATTTCAAAAACCCAGGCATCTATTAGCTGTCTTGAGCAGAGTACTCCAAAAAGGGGAACTGCATTTGGCATTTTGCAGTGTCTGTAAACACATCAATGGCAAGAAAAAGCAGTCCAACAAATTTAAATGAGGAAGAAAAAGTAAGTTTACCTAGGTGAAGTGGCCAACAGAAGACAGCTGGAGACCTTGTGAGCACCAGCAGAAATACATGGAGGTTCTGTTCAAAACAGGAAGCCTGCTTTGGATGGCATGATTGCAACAGCTTTGAAGTATAGCAAAGTAGATGGTCTCACAGAATACATTAGCAAACAGGTCAAATTTAAAGAATCCTTTAAAAGAATTGTGAGAAGTCAAGTAGTGGAGTATTAGAAATATGAAGACAACTTTGTTCAATCACTCTGCCTATTGTATGCAGGTGGGCTAATAGGAAAAGTAAAATGTGAGTAGGCTAGATCTTCTCTTGTAATGATAAATAATGGCAAGAAAGCAAACAAGGGAAAATTATCCAAAAAAATCAAATTTGGAGTAGGTGTCCCTATTCCCAAGCAACTTCCCTACAGTACCCTCATTACAAAAATCCAGAAAATTGATATAGGTGAGGTAATCTGAGAATTTGTGTTGACCTCAGTGAAGATGAGCAAGTTGATGGGGTATACAGAGATTTGGAACAACTAATTCTTGCCTTAAGCAAATTTTACATTCAAATGGATGATTTCAGGAAGGAAGGTGATAAACTTGTATGGTTTGGGCAGAATAAAGGTTCATTTAAGGTTGCTATTGGAGGGGATGGTGCACCTTTTGGGAAATGGGATGAGTCAACCTCTTGGTTGGTAAGTTTTCTGAATGCTGGTTCAAGTGTAGCTAGTCCAAATGATAATTTTTCATTGTATGGAGTTAATTGTAAGGAAGATCAAAGGTGGTTGAGTTGTTCACCAAGCAGCTTGTGAGTTGACATTTAGAAAATTGCATAGACACTGTTCTTGACATCCAAGTTAGTTTTTCATTTGAGCTTGTACCTTCTGATATGAAATTTATTGAATTCTTTAATGGTGAACTTAGTAATGCTGCAACATACTTTTCTAGCTTGGCTAATGTTTGACATTCTGACATTACCTCACTTAGTGCAAAATCTGGGATATCCTCAACTTGTAAGTTGAAACCATGGAGATATGAAGACAGGCTTACATGTACAGTTACTAAAAAGGTTGTTCAATTTAAGAAAAAGCTGTCTAATAATGCTACAAAGATGACTAATAGAGCTAAAATAACAAAATTAATTGCTAGCAAGAACTCAAGGCAAGAATTCTTCCCACTAATTAGTAGGCTTTGTGATAAGGCTGTGATTGAACCTCTACATTTAAAAAATAGTGCTTTTCAGCATTTACACTCTAAAATCCTCAAAGTTGTTTTTTCAATCAGCTCCTTACCTACAAACCTCAGTAATCTTTCAGAATTGCTTCAGTCAAATCCAGTGATAAGGTAATTATAGGCAATGGAATGTGATGTCAAGTCTTGACGGTTAAAGGAACAGCTTGCAAAATGGCAGCAGGATGACAGGTCAAAGGACAAAGATTTTTCATACAGGTTTACTGGGAAAGACTCAAGATTAATTTTGCATGGCTTCATGTACTTGCCAGATGCCATCAGAGAAGATTCTCTTGATTTAGAATTGTTGTCTAAACTTTAATATAAATAGCAATGCTCAACAAATTGTGCAAAGTATCGTCATATGTAAACATTAACAAATGGTTAAACATAGAAGGCTAGAAGAGTTTGAAACATATTTATTGACTAATTTTTCGTCGCTACAACATCATCAGAGTGGTGTTCAGGGATTACAACGAGATATAGTTATTAAACTAACAGTATTGAATGACAATTAAGATGATATATTTACAACAGTAACGGAAATTGACTGAAGACAGCAGTAAGGTGATATCAGAAAAGAGAAAGAGGCATGGAACCAATATTCCCGTTAAGAATGGGTTTTAATTTACTAATTAGAAGACTTTCTTTAAGGAGTAGTTCAGAAGCAGAAGGCGACGAGGAGAATATTTTGAAGTCAGAAAAAGAAATGGGATGACCGGTTTCAATGTGGTGGGGAAGAATACTAGTGGGAGAAGGATTAACTCTTCTGTTACCTGTCAAGGGGGAGATCCCCATATGATCTGAAATGTGCGTGTGTAACTGTCGGTTGGTTTGGCCAACATACAATGCCTTACAGCATTGACGCGTAAATAAATACACCACATGCGATTTCAGGCCATCAGGGATCCTGTTCTTGACAGGGAAAAAAAAGCCAAGGCGAACGGAGGGACGAAAGACGAAGCGTAATGAAATTTGAGTAAAGGCAGACGATAATAGTTTGATGAGTTGAGTGCGGATTTGAAGACCATGTGAGCCAGTATACGGTAGAGAAAAATAAATTAAAAACTTAGAAGCAATAGACCATAACAATAACAATAACCATTTGTTAATGTTTACATATAGCGATACCTCGCACAATTTGTTGAGCATTGCTATTTATATTAAAGTTACGATTTCCGCCTGGACAATCACTCGTAGACATTTTGTCTAAACTTTTTTTTCTTTCTTTTGCACCCATATCTAATTACAAACAAATCTTTCAACTACAAAGCACTATTGACAAACAATGACTTATTAATGGATAGAGTGTCAGTTCTTTGATTGTTCTTAAATATCTTGATTATTCAGAATTGTTAACGTTAAATTACATTCAACACGTGAATCGAAAAGAATAAAGTTTTGCACTATCTCGATGTCAATATTCAACGCAACGACCAAAGTCTTTTAAATTCCGTTTACCACAAACCGACCTTTAATTGGTCTATCCTTTGAAAGTTTAATTCCAATTTCACGAGAAATAACTGAGTTTTACTCAACCATTTCGGTATTGTAATTCGTCTTCGTCCTGTTAGTTATTTATTGAAGAACTTGAATTGTTTTATTTTATTTTTAAGAAAGAGATTCTTAATAGTTACAATGATAATTCACTTAAAGAAATCCATTCGAGTGTTTCTCGACAAAAACTTGTGTCCACCACTGAAAATGTTACCAACGCCCGAATAACGAATTTGTTTTTGTTTCACTCAGTTGGAATTTGCAACCGTTGCAAACCCGAACTCAGCTCGCAAAACTTTTCGCTTCAGCCTACCTGCAGGTTCGACTTCATGTTATTTTTCGATTGGTTCAGCGCCAATGAAGCCTTTTTTCGTTTCAAAAATGGGATCCCTTTTACTCTTAAATCATATACCCCACGTTGTTTGTAAATTTCGTTGTCAATACTGTGAATGACGCATTGTATGTTGGTGGGACTTCTCACCATTTTTACCCACACGGGTTTCTGGAGCTCCGGCTTTTAATAATGACATCGCAAACACACGGTGGTCACGCTATTTCCATAACGGTTTTTGATTTAAAGTTCGTGCTCTTTCAGTTTCGAACTTTTTCACTGTGTTCTTTGTTCGCTTTTGCTTCCGGCTTTGTTGTTTCATTTGTTCTTTCCAATTCGTTGTAGTTTGTTGTTCTACAACAACCACATAAACTGAAAAGAGTGAAAGGAGAAATGCTCTTGTGTTCCTATCTGAGACACGCAATGGAAGTGTCCGCGGCAAGTTTTGCCCACATAGGAAGCTTTGCAGCTTACCTGCAACACTGTACAACATGTAATCTCAGACGCATGGGATTTCTGTCTTTCGTTCTTTCCAGTCGAAACCGCTCCTCTTGATGAGTAAAATTGCGTCTGGCGTTAGACTCAATAAAAGAATCTGGAACTTGCCATTCTAAAATAATGAATGTCTGATTCAGCCTGGAAAAAGTTGAGATGTGCAGACAAGAAGTCTCCACATGAAAATTTAAATCATCTGCCGTTGGCTGGAGTAAAATAAAAGCAGTCTTTGTTTCTCCGTCTCAGTAGGGAAAAATGATTTTGCTGGTCTCAGGCTGACATTTCGTCAAAAATCTAAATTGAAATTCTAGTTTAAAAACGCATCAAGGGTTAGGGTTACAGATGGGATTAGGGGTTAGAGTTAGAACTTTGGAAAGGATTACAATGAGTCTTTAAAATTGTTAAGTCGTCGCCTGATGTAACTCTGAAGCCAGCATAAAAACCTCTTCCGTCTCAGCGCCAACCCTCTGGGATGCCCCCTGGGAAAGAAGTTAGTTCAGAGGGCCGGATCGGGCAAGTATTTTAGAGTCGTTGCTAGATGCCATGCCTGAGAAGGTGGGTTATGATTAGGATCAGGGTTAAGGATTAGGATTAAGGTTAGGGTTGGGGCTAGAACTAACCCTAATCCTAACCCCAAACCCAGCCGTAATCCCAGTCTATCCTAAACCTGATCCTAATTCTAATCCTCCTTCTCAGGTATACCTTCTAGCCACGACTGTACCTGAGCTCCTTGACTCATGCCCGTAGCGGCCTCTGGGATATTGACGAAATTTGTTATTTCTAAAATACTTAATCGAGGAAGTTGAAGTATTGGGAGAGGTTCAATTCAACGTTTAATAATCGAGAGAGATGGCCCAACCACCACCTTACAGCCAACCTGGATATCCAGCTCAGCCGGCAAACCCTCCAGCCTATCCTGGTAAGAGACGATATGTTTTAATGTTTAGTTTATACGACTGTGAAGGCTTCTCAGAACGTCGAAGTTATCCTGGCAAAGGTGCAGGCATCTTTCGTTTAGTGGCTTTAGCTTTATTTTTCCGGGCGAAAACCGTCGAAAGACTCGAAGCCTCAGATAAGAACTGACCTAGAGCAAGACGATGAATAGACTCGATGATGTAAGAATAGAACTCGCTCAGTTGAACATTTGGACATATTGTCGATTGATAATTACTGATCTCAGAATGAGTTCAGCTTTTAATAGAATCGAAACTACTGAGTTACCTCGGAGATACGTAAACTACTGCCATGGATTTCATTTCACCGCCAATATAGGCTTGATGTTGATAAGCCACTGGGTATCGTTTGTTTTCAAGATTTTTATTCTTGAATACAAAAACTCTTTCACGGCGTTCGTTCGAAATGACGAATTTTTCTTCCTAGTAAAGCCACAGTAAAACAATGCTTAGTTTCACATTGATTAGTTCGGGTGAAAGCGATCTTGGTTCCCCATTAAGTAACTTAGAGTGAGCTCTTTGAATGTGGATGGGTTTTTGAATGAAGTTTAATGTTCAAGAAATATTTCACGCATTTTCAAACTAGAATGATTATTTCGTAATTGAGGAAAGCTTTCGGATGAGTAATTTGATCCATTCATGCTTGTTCTGTTTCGTTTCCTTTGGGCAACATATACTCGATTTTATTTCATTGGGTGAAATCCGTCGAATTGACAGAAAAGCCGAGCCAAATAGAAGATATTTCGGCGTACCGGGCAATAATAATATTAAACTCTTCGTTGGTTCCGGAAGGGCTTCTTGTGAAAGACTAAACCAATTCGAAGACTCCTTAAATCAAAATTCGAATCCGCAAAGTTCGAGAAGTACAAGTAATGCCATGATAGATTGCCGTCAATACTGTCTGAAAGTGCTGTTATTATCAATCGCAACATGCCGGAAGAGAAATAATGTACATTTGACAAGGCAACGGTGATGTACTTAAATGTGAATTCCCAAGTTGGGTGGCGATTATTTTGTAAACGAATAAATTGCCATAATTTGCTATCCGGTCCTTTGAAACGTCAAGCTCAGAAGCTACCGTCAAACATGGCAAATTTGATGTCGAAAGCATGAACTTACTGGATGGCTACCGTGCTTTTTGAGTTCATTCTTTTTACTAGAATTTCCTTATTGTTGTTTTCATTGTCTCCATCGAGCTGTGAAAAATGCAACCGATTAGGGTGACTGAATGAAGAATCCTTGTTACTAAGGCTTTGTATCCGTTTCCTGGTATCCATGGTAGAGGAGGGAAACAGTTCTACAATTTAAATTCAGGCTTGACTTAGTCCAGAGAAGGAGATGTTACAAACTGTGCTAAGTAATTTATATACACTATCACAAAAATGTTGAAACTTTCGGGGCAGGAAGCAGGGTTTTCAATAACTAGTGAAATGGCTTGTCTTGTTAGAGTAGGCAGCTGTGAAAGTTGAAGAGCCATAAGACACCTCCTGGGGAGAGTCTGAAATTTGAGTTTGAAATTTGTAAGTTCAAAAATGCAATTTTCAGCATCTTGAGAATTAAATTTAGTGTTATAAATGAGAAATATTTCTGAGCAACTATAGCTATTCTTTAGTTTTTACAAGACTAATTAATGTAAGGAAGTGACATCCACATTCCTATATTCACCTTAAAGCTTACAGAAAACTCGAAATGAGAACAGAATACATTGAAGGTATCTTTATCACTGTCATTATCATGTACATGTGAAAATTGGCTAAAATGATTGTGTTGGTGATAACATTCATAAAACATTGCAGACAGTTATGTTTCAATGTTTAGTTTATATTACTGTGAAGGCTTCTTCTTAGAACATTGAAATTATGCTGGCAAAGGTTCAGGCATGTTTTGTTTGGTGGCTTTAGCTTTATTTTTCCAGGTGAAAACCATTGAAGATTCAAAGCCTCATATAAGAACTGACCTTGCATAAGATGATGAATAGACTCAATGTAAGAATAGAATTCACTCCCTTGAACATTTGGGTATATTGTTGGTTGATAATTACTGATCTCAAAATTAGTTCAGCTTTTAATGGAATTAAAATAAAAAAAAAAATGAAAAAGCTTGAAATGAATGGATAAAAAGTGGCTGATGAAATTTCTCAAATAGACATTGCAAATTTAGAAAGTAATCACATGAATATTCTGGTCACCAGATTCTGATCAAATCCTTAGAAAAAAACAATACTGGACTTGTAAGTTTTGTATAAAAATTTTTCAAGATGAACATTTACTTGTGAATGTTTTAATTAGGTCATTTGTGACAGTTGTAATTGTTAGATGAATGGAACTGAAGTCTCCTAATTTGAATGAAATGCTACAATTAGTCAAATAGAAAATTTCCATCTAAATTCTCAATGACTTTCATGATTGGAATTTTAAAATATTTTTGTGAAAACACAGATCAAAAGTTTTCAAATGTGGCTGTCCCACTGTAATAGCTGCGATTCTTTGGTATACTGGGTTAATTGTGATATATTTTTTGAATGCATTTATATTGGGGATTTGCCATATTTCTTTGCGGAATTATTGTCAAGGCCATCATATTTGTGTGGTTATACAAACTTATTTTTGTGCAATTATTTGGACTAATAAACATGCCTAAGGAAACCAGTATAAATGCTGCAGCCTGTTATGACATGGCAAAGTGATTTCAATTCAGTTTGGATTTAATGAATGGAAAAAGATTTTACCCGATCATAAAATCTCACTTAAATGCAGATTTATAATGTAAGATTTAAAACATGAGATCTAAGATGAGAGCAATCATTTTAGATGATGAGATATTTCTGTATAATTTTTGTAAATGAAGCATAACTTTAAGACTGAAAATTCTGTTATTGTTATTGTCAACATGGAAGAATTATCTTGGTAATTGAGCTTTAAAACTCCTGAAAAATCACAAACTGTTTTTCAGTAATTAATTTGAACCTTGGTTTGTGCATTTGCTACAGGGCATCTGTATCCTGACCAGGTTTTCTAGATTAAACGTCAAATGTTTTGCTGCAATATCAGTATTACACATAAAAATCAATGTGTATACATGTACCAGTATACAATATTACAACAACAACAGTTGTTTTATGGCTGTTTTCCCTGTTTACGCATGTGTTGTCTGGCTACTCTACCCAGCAGCTTCCTCCACCTCTCCTGCTCCTTCACAGTATACAATATTATTCATCAGAATTACAGCATCAAATTACAATCAGGTAAATTTTCCTCATTAGTTGGGAAAATTGAAAAAATAAATTTCAGTAAGGAACCTGGGCCTTTTAAAAGACTTCAAACACTAGATCTGAGAAGAGAAAATGTGTAAGTGTGCTTAAGCTTAAGGGTATTGTGTAAGTACTAGAAAGTTAGAGAATTCAGGATTTTTGTTTGATGTGATTGTTGATAGGAGAGTTGATATGACAAGAAACTAGTAATGAAGAAGTATTGCTTGGATGCTATTGAGAATGTACATTCATATTTGTTTTATTAAAAGTTTTCATTTGAATATGCATAGTATAAACATACTTTGCTGTGGTTTTAGATATTTTTCTTCCAGAAAGAGTGTTTTTGAAAATAGATTTTTCGGTTGGTTGAATAACAAAATATGAAAATGCAATAGCAATTTAAAGTTCTCTGTACCATTAACTCTTTGGTGGCAGCAAGAAAAATGGCTATTTTCAAGGTGCCATATTAAATAATCTCTTAGGTGAAGGTTATTTAAGTCAATATGAAGGTTATTCAAGTCACATATGATTGATTTTATGAGGGTCTGCCACCAAAGAGTGAAGTCAAACCTTGTCAAGTCCATTCCTGTAACAGTCCTGGAATTAAAAAAAACTCCCAAAAAAAACAAAAACAAAAAAACAACCCAACTTACCACCAGATGAAAATATCCTGGATATTGTGTTCAGCAACCAGCAAATGGCACCTATATTTTAC
The DNA here is from genome assembly GCA_030142905.1 of Heliopora coerulea. Taxonomy (NCBI): domain Eukaryota; kingdom Metazoa; phylum Cnidaria; class Anthozoa; order Scleralcyonacea; family Helioporidae; genus Heliopora; species Heliopora coerulea. The sequence goes on along the minus strand of JASJOG010000169.1, from coordinate 105,788 downwards.
TTGTCAGATCAGAAATAAGGTTATGGGAAGTTTGTTTCCAGTGTAATGTAAGCAAAGCCTACAGAAACTGCTGTTTTAGTTGAATAGATTGAAATAAGGGTAATGCATCCTATCAAAATTGCTGAGCATAATATTTTATACCAAATTACCTCAACTATTCCCACTTGTAAAGACTTCTGAGCAGTCAGAGGTTGGTTGGTTGGAGGAGGTATGTCTTAAAATGTTCCACTCATTTACCATATTAAGGACGTCCAAGAGGAAATATAAAAAGTGATTTACCTGTGGACATTAGCCCTTTAAAGCTCATGGCTCACCCTTGTGACCAGTAAAATTATCTGGCATTGGCCACAGTAAAATATTGAAGTTTAACCTTTACCTTTGCAGAACTTGGTTAAGGAGATGTTTAACACTTTAATAACCATGCCGGTCCTATCCCTGTGACAAGTTCGATCATCTGGCATTAGCCAGAGTAATTAACTGATGTGTGCAGTGCCTCTTAATGGGTTAAAAGGGTTTTGTTTTGAAGTTTTTGTCAACATACTGGATGAATTCAAATGCTACAAATTGAACACAATTTTGCAGTTAACTTGAAAATCTTGATGAGCAAAATTTGAGACAACAACCGGTTGTGACTTATGAAAAAAGTCAATTGTAGTTTTTTCTGAATCACACACAGTTAAATGTCTTAAAAAATAATGACTAAATATGAGCCTCCACTGATTATCCCAGGAAGGAGCAAGGACACTGATATTTTACTCTCACTAATGGCAGATGAGTTTACTTTTCAGAGGGATGAACCCTGACCCTTAATGAATTAATCATGGTATTGAACTTGGTAAAGGATGAAAGTCAATCCTTTCATGATCATTTGTCATGTATATTGATAACAGAACTTTTAGTTATTTAACTGTACATGGTGTATATAGGTGTAAATAGGATTGATTTCATTTGCTTATTTTGAACTTCACGTAAGGTCACGTATAAATAGAACTTTAAAATTCAAATAACAAACAACTACAATGGAAACTCATTCATCCCATCATGGGGTAAGGGTGTACCTTTCGCGTTTAGCTAACACTAGATTAAGTGGGATTCCTGCACTCTGATGATGAATGAAACCCCCCATAGTTAACCCATGAGGGGACAAGGGCACACTTTAGTATTTTAACCTGGCTAAGGCCAGACAATTTCACTTGTTGAAGGGATGAACCCTGCTCCTTAGTGCGTTAACACATTATGGGGCCACGGTACTCCTCAATTTTATTTGTGCCAACACCAGATGATTCTACTCAGCAGAACGGGGATACATTCTCATTAGACCTTTTGCTGTTCATTATCAGAAAATATACTTTCATTAACGCCAACCTCAAACTCATTAACGCTAAGAAACGTTCATTTTATTCAACCGCCATTCACTAGCGGAGATACGCATCCATTTGCATCGAAGGGCATTCTATAGCGCCAACAGACGACCATTAACACTATTGTACTATACATTAGGGATAATAAATTTCAATCAGGCGAGATATTTCTCTCGCGCAATTGAAATTTTAGTATCGCTAATGTATAGTAGAATGGTGTTAATGGTCGTCTGTTGGCGCTATAGAATGCCCTTTGATGCAAATGGTTGCGTATCTACGCTAATGAATATCGACTGAATAAAATGATTGTAAAGTGTAATGGATTAAACAGTAGAATTTCCAGTCCAGTACAAAGAGCAGTTGCTAGCATTTGCCTGAAGAGTGATCTGCAAGCAGTCGTGGCCCTGTTGATTAAGCAGGAAAAATCATTAAATTTTTAGTGTTCAGACATATTTAGTTTTACAGACATTCCCATGTTGCAAAGAAAGGTCATAATTCGTGCAGTAAGCTCATGGTTTGAATTGATTTCTGAACCAACCATGACAACCTTTGTGTGGGGTGTGTGTGTGTGTGTGTGTGTGTGTGAAGTTCTTGAGTTTGATCATGTGCTGTTGTGAGTGGTGTCATCAAAAACAGAATAATCCCATAGTTTTTGTATATTTTTAAGTTTCATGATTTTTAAGTGTAATTTGAGAGTGAGTCATCTTTCCCTAAAAAGTTTGCATGGATTTTAAGAATGTTAGAAAAATGCCTGAGATACCGAGTTTTTACACCTAAAGTAAGTGCTTTAAAATTGTAATAACTTCGTTAAATTTTGATTGATGAATAATTGCATGCGTTTTCTTTCTCGAAGGCAGTTGCTCTGTTTCAAGTAACTTGCAAAAATATTGCATGATACCAATAATGCCAAAAATTAAAGAGTTTTCCGATGACGATAGTGTTGTCGTGGAACCTCTTTCCACTCTGGTTCAGATAAAATTCAGTAAAGAGCGATCACATTCAGTGGAATTGTATCTTTCCTTTTTAAGTTTATTCAGTAAACGAGTTTTACTCGTGGTGTCTTTCTACTTCGAATGATTATCTCGATCTGATCACATTACAGATTCTTAACACTTTACACTGCAGCTTCCCGCATCCATATCTAATTAGAAAACAAACCTTTCAACCACAAAGCACTATTAAAAACAATGACCTGTTAGTTGATAGGTTTAGTTCTTTCGTTGTTCTTAAATATATTAATTATTCAGCATTGTTAATGCTAAATTACCTTCAACAAATGTGACGTCACCACATTACGGAAAAACTTCACCTAAGTATTCTACATGTATAATATCTTAGTCCTTCCTTTCGTCTGTTATCCCTTCTTCAGGTAAGGTAGTGCCTGAAATTAACTGTGCTTAGCAACTGAGGCATGGCAGCAGAATACGTCCAAACACCCTTAACAAAGTGGTTTAATTTTTAGCCATATTTATGGTTCAGTTTTTCAATCTTAACATCCCTGAAATCGTGGAGGAAACAAAAGATGTTTATCTAACAAGTGTAGATGCCACGTCCCTCTCGGAGTTCTGTAGCCCAGTCTGCCGCAAAATACTTTTTCTCAGACACTTACGGTGATATTTTTTTAACGTCAGGTGATCAGAAGGCCGGCTACCCCCCTTCGGGGCCACCTGGTGCTGCCCCCACTGGCAACATTCAGCAACCTGCCTACCCTCAGCAGCCTGCCTACCCTCAGCAGCCTGCCTACCCTCAGCAGCCTGGATACCCCCCACAAGGAGCCTACCCGCCACAGGCAGCACCCATGTCATCTCAAGCCACCCATACTACCACCGTGGTAACCCAGCCTGCGCCGGTGGTCGTCACTGGCATGGCGTTTGGCGAGATTCCGGTCAGCATGACTTGCCCAAGATGTCAGGCGCAGATTGTTACGTCAACAATTTACCAGGATGGGTCATTTGCTTGGTTAATGGCAGCCATACTCTGCTTTATTGGGTGAGATATTTTTATATTTTTTATAATAATCTTTTTACTAGTTGATGGTTGCTATACTGAGCTTTATACGGCTGTGCTCACTATCCGGTCTGTCCGCAAAATAGCACACGCTGATTGGCTGCCTAGCCGTGCAATAGGGAGGTTACGAAATGACGACATCTAGTCCGAGCAGGGAAATTGGAGCGAGGATGCGTCGAGGTTGCTTCCTGCGTTCTCACTTTTAAGGAAATTTCCTTAAACGGAGAAAATTTTGACCTTTTTAAGGAGTTTTGTAAGGAAATCAATTTTTAAAGAAATTTCTAAGGAATTTCTGGATTTTACCTGAAAGTTCGAATTCTCAGAATATTGTGCTATTGTGAATATTCTATGAAAGCAAATGTTTTCCGAATAATTAATAAAACACAACAAAAAAAGACTGCTGTCATTAATATGATGACTAAGTTTGTTCAGTCTTATTCTGTCTGATCATCAGTTAAACCCTTCAGCTAATCACTACACGTCAGTGGTTGAAAATTCCTTCGTCATAATTTCATGAACCAGGCTGTCGGAGAAGTCTGAAACCTTGGCCAAACGAATGCGACATGTTGTGCGGTAGTGACTCGACTTCTGGAGATTAGGGATCTGGAACAAATAATGATCCCAAACAGTCTCACTCTCGTGAAGATGAATAGCATCAATTCGGAAAATATGCTCAAAAATAAATGTGAGGATTCAAGAAAAACTGAATTTTTTATTACTTAAAGCTCTGCAGGGCATTATTTACCCACAAAAAAGGCTCTATCACAATTTTAAGGAAATTCCGCACAGTCTAAGGAGTTTTTATCCCAGAATCTCAGGAATTCGTAGCAAGAGGAAGTGAGAGCACAGATTGTTTGAAAAATTACATTGCGAATTACTCGAAAAGGCGGGAACGTTAACGACGACAAAAGTGAGAGTTTTACCATGGTTAACTTGAGAAAATTCAAACTTGGCTTGTATATGATAACAAAATAAGGACATCGATATAAGCATGTCGAGATATCCCGCTGGGTTTAGAACCAGTTTAATCTAGATCGATTAACGGAGCAGTTAACCGGAGTTGGCTCACTCCATATGATCAGTCCCTAACAAAAAAGACGCGAGACTGGATAAAGCAACGACTAGAGCGGAGACTTTTTATCGCAATAAAACAGCTGAAAATTCCGATAATCTTAACACAACTTACCCCGGCAGGGTTCGCACGGGTCATGAAAAACCTGGAAAGCCATGGAAAATCAAAATTTCCTAATCCAGGCCTGGAAAATCTGGAAAATTAGTGTCGGTCGTGGAAAGTCATGGAAAATTAGATTTCTTCAGGATCAGTGAATAATTCTATCTCAATTTTCTTCGCTCCCATTCTCAAGTTTCTTGGGGCCACCAATGAACGTGAAAATTATCGCAAACATATCTACGATACTGGTAACCTTAATTTATCATAGCTTAGCCGTGCACTTCAAGTCAGAGACTGGGTCTCATCTACCCCTGTGGTTCGACGGAGCCCCTGTTCAGCTCGTTTCGTTGTTTCTAGCTTTCCCAGGTCATGAATTTTTGTAAATATAGTCATGGAAAAGTCGTGGAATTTTGATGGACCAATATTGTACGAACCCTGCCGGGAGACTTCGTCCAGATTCGTAATGACTAGTCGAGTTTTCACTATCGGAATCCTTGCAAACTTTCATTACTTTCGCCGTACTGGGTTGTTTAGTATGATTTTTAACATATATGTTAACCTCCCCAGTGCTGATGTACGTGGCTAATAAGTCATATTTGATTGGTGTGTGGTCGAGCTCCTCCGTTTCAGCAATGCGACTTTGTTGGACAAACGACCAAACTCTCCAACATCTGTTGGACAAATCAAAATATTGGGTCAGATTTTGATCGGAAGCAAACCTAATCCAACAAAATGTTCGATGAACATAGCGTGGCAAACGATTAAACAATGTTGGATGCAACAAAGTTCTCCAAAGTCGGATCGTTTCAGAATCATCCTCATAGATATATGTGAACAGAATTTTTTCATTATAATCTGACACTGCCGAAGTCAACTGAAAAATGTTGACGCGAGCAGGATTTGAACTCGCACCTTCGAGATACCGGTCCGTCTCTCTACCTCTTAAGCCATCGAGTCCACATGGATCGGAGGTGAGTTTTTATGTAACTTAAGTTCAGGAGATATTCTCCCAACTACTTAACACTTATCCATGAGAGGATGTGCAGTGTTTCAATTCTATTTCAGGATCATACTGAGAGATATACATGAACAGAAATTTTTCGTGATATTATGACACTGCCGTAGTCAATTGAAAAGTGAACATTTTTCCGTTGACGTCGGCAGTGTCATATTTTAATGAAGAATTTCTGTTTAAAGTTGGATCGTTTGACCTGGTCTTCAACACCGCCTTAACAAAAGCATTGTCTTACTCTTTCCTCAGGTGCTGGCCTTGCTGCCTCATTCCATTCTGTCTGGATGGTTGCAAAGATGTCACTCACCACTGTCCCAACTGCCGAAGTCATCTTGGCACCTATCGACGAATGTAGTCGTCTCCAGCAATGTCACCTTCACTAAGGTCTTTGTCTTTTTCTTAAATTTAATGTACCTCGTAAGTTATTGCACTGTACTCAGAAGCAATTTTACCCAACGACGAAAATGCAGTTCAGGGAACTTCGTATTAAAATGGCACTGATTTAGAACGTGATTTAGAACTAAGGTTTTAGCATAAGTACCACTGTGTAATAAGATTTTGCTTGGTCTGACAATAAATGCAATGGCCAGCTATTTAATATGTGGTTACTTCGTCGACATCTGTGTCACGAGGGATCTTAGAGATGCGCCGATGTAACTGTTTACTTAATTGAAGAGTTATCGGTATGTAAATACTGGAAGTACGGCATTGGCGGTGGAAGATGTTTGATATTGGGGGGACAATTGTTACGCAAAGGTAGAACATAGATTGGTGGGGGCACAGTGGGTGGTTCACGTGTCTTTCACCACTGTGACTAGGGTTTGCTTCCGGCTCTGTGGAGTTATTAGATTAAAGTTACCTTGGTCCCGTGTGAGAAGAGCGTTGTTCAGTTTGACTCTACCAAGCATCGCAGGTTTTCTCCAGTTACTCCGGTTTCCTCATATAGTAACACTGGACCCATGAGAGGTGGCCCTTACTGGACCTCTAGGGAGAACAATTTAGGTAGCTGATAGAGTTTTATAAAATAACGTGACTCGTTCGCAAGTTCTGATTCGTTAATACCCATGTTTGGATAAGAGTATCCAAACACGGAAAATTTACCGCCAAAAGTGTACTGGAGTTTGTTTGTACGTTTCGCCTTATTATTTTATGAAAGAAACACGTAACGGTTTTTGTGTGTTTGAATACTGGGATTCAAACACTTGGTACGTTAGTTGATTTTCAAATAGCTTAAAAAAACCCTCTTGATTTTCCTCTTCGTCACCGCGTTGAAGTGGCTTCGCTTTGTTGACCATGGTTCGATCTTCATAAACTTGGCTCTGATTGGTGCGTAGTTGATGATTTTCGGGAGAATTGCTTACTTAATCATTGTGTTTATTAAGTTAACTGATTTTCATCTGTCGTTATTTTATAAAAGAAATACCAAATGGATTCCCTTGTATGACCACTGTGATCTAAACACTTGGGATGTTGCTTGACTTTCGAAAAGCGAAAACTACTCGCCTAGCGGCCTATGTTTTTTTACGCTTTACTCAAGTCTCGCAACGTTCCGCGTGTTTGAATCACGATTATGAATAAGAACTCATCTCTTGGACGAGTAATGGAGTCTGGCCATCACCATGTAAGAAAGTACACTTCTTTTTATGAGCGCTACGTAATCATACACTTGGCCATTGCACTAACCCAAGAAATAGCTTGGAATGTTAAGTACCACAATGACAATGAAGAAAATTTGATATTTCACAACCACAGCAAGCAGGCCGTCAGTGAAAACTTACTTATGGCATTCAAAAAGTTTTTACACGGAATAGTTTTCATGTCGATAACATTTTCTCACCTAACTGAACGATTTCTCCGTCAGTCGGTTTAAATGGATGTTTGATGTCCATCACGTTTTGTTCACAATGTCTCTTTTGTCTTTCTCTTATAACTCGATCTGCAACTCAAAAAATAACTGTCGGGCGTTCGATTTGCTGAAAAATACGACACAGCAGTGGATAAAGTAGTTTCTTGTTTTTGTCACCTTCTACTCTTATGTTTATCAGTGAGTCCTCTCATGAAGTCTGGCAAGCCCAGTGGGATCAGGGTCGTTGCCAATAAAACCGAGGAAGAGGGGTGTCAAGCGAAGTTGGACTTGTGCTTTAAATTTTCCAGCACAAACACAGAGTAGGAAATATTACTATACGGTGGTCAAATTGACGGAAAGAACCGATGTCCAGATGCTCAATCTCTGGATGAAACGTGCAACTAAAGTTTAATATCGGTGACAGGCACAACGCTCATTACAACGCTTGTGAGTTGTAAGTATCCATGACAAAGGAAGACAATTTATCAATGAGTAAACTCTCCCGAATGAGTAACTCAAGGGGCGAGCTACCGGACGAAATAATGGAAAAGTCGTCGGCGGAGATGGTGTGATGAGAAGCTTTGGTGTGAGAAAGGATGCTAGACAGGCTAGTGTAAGATCTTTTCTTCCCCGTTAAAGGCGAGATTCCTAGGTGTTCAGAGATGCGTGTGTGTAGAAGGCGTCGGGTTTGCCCTATATACGATGCTCCGCAGCATCGACACGAGTATTGATAAACAACATGCGATCTCATTAATTTAGGAATACTATCCTTAAACCGGAAGAAACTAGACAGACGTTTGTTAGACTTAAAGATAACCCGTAGCTCAACTTGAGGAAAACAGGAGAGAAGTTTTGTTAACTGTGAACGGATTTGGAGGCCATGTTTCCCCGTAAATGGCATAGAAAAATAAATGATACGTTTCGAAACATCGTAATTTTTAGCGGAAACTGAAAAAACTTTATCAAGAAATTTACCAAGACAAAGGTCAAAGAAGGGAGTAGGATACCCATTGTTAGTGAGAAAATTTTTGAGCTTGATGACTTCCGAATGAAAGATGTGGTAGGAGGAGCATATCTTAAAATATCTGTCGAGAAGGGTGTAGACAAGTCCACGTTTAAATGAAAGTGGGATAAAGCTGTCAAAATTAGTAAAAAGTCCCGAAAAAGTAGGTTTACGATAAACCGAAGTGGAAAAACCGTTGTTACGTTCAATCAAAACGTCAAGAAATGGAAGAGTATTATTTACCTCAGTCTCGCTCGAAAATTTAATGCTGTTGTGCTGTGAATTTAAATAATCTAAAAAGGGCTTAACGTGATCGGGACAACGAAATATTACAAAGCAATCATCAACATAACGTCGATAAATTAACGGTTTAAAATCTCTAGGGCAGTTATCCAGCCAGACCTTTTCATGATAACATAAAGTGTTGGCAAATGAAGGACCTAAGGGGGACCCCATAGCCACACCATCAACCTGTTCGTAGATACGGCCATTAGAAAGTGACAATTTTTAACAGCAAAATAAAGAAGTTTCCGAAATTGTGCGTGTGAGAAGCCCGAAAATTGTGTAGAAGAGAAGAGCCTATTAATTATAATATCAATTGTTTCATCAATTGGGATATTGGTGAAAAGGGATGAGATGTCAAAGCTTGCCATAAAGACCTTGTTGGTGTCAAGATCAAGATTGCGAAGCTCTTCAACAAAAGAAAAAGTGTCAGTGATTGTATACTGACCTACAGAGATCTCACGCAAGTAAAAGACAAGATATTTAGCAAGATTATAGGAATGGGTGCCCAAGGCAGAAAGAATAGGTCTTAGAGGGAGGTTAACTTTATGTACCTTAGGCAGTCCATATAATATACCGGGTCTGGAGCCTGTTGGACAGAGTTTTTCATACAGTTCATCGGTGATAGCGTTCTCTCTTTTTAATTCTTTGAGGAAATTTCGGAGCTTGTTCTCTTGGTTTAAGGTAGCTTTGATCGGATCGGATGTCAACAACTTGAACTTTGTTTCGTCATTTAGGACTGCATCCATTTTGCTGGTGTAGTCAGAACGGTTAAGAATAACAACTCCGTTTCCCTTGTCAGGTTTAATTAAAACGATGTTTTTATCTTGAGCTGGGCATTAATATTCATCCTACGACTACGATTCCCGCCTGGTAAATCCTTGGTCAATATTTTAACAAAGTAGACTAACTGTCAGTGAACTGTCGGGAATAATTCAGGCGAGGAAGATGACTAAGCATTTATAGAGCTGGCTTGTTTGATGGTTCAACAACAGCGTGAAAATAAAACGTTTTTGACTGAGTTCATCACCAACAAAGGAAATAAATCCGCAGATAAAGCCCACGCGATAGTGAAGGAGTTTTTATAGGACGAGGTAAGGATGGAACTTGGAAACATTACGTTGTGGTACCACGTGCGGCTATAGCGGTTTCTATTTGCATTGATAATTGCATTAGCATTGATGGTTTTCAATGACGGCAGAACAGTTTGAGTTTTGTGAGGGCAAGGTCGAAATGCTTAAGAAATCATTGGGGAGTCTGGGATCATTGTCTAAAAAACACCATTTCCCGAATTCTAAGGCGTGTTGTTGTATTAATTCTTCGCATTGAACTTTTTGTATATTTAAATTTCTGTTAACTCCTTATTCCTTTTTTAGAAACACGTTAGTTTTCATTTTTGTCTACAGCTCGACGAGTCTTGTGCGAAACAACAATAAAAATTCACTGCATATCATCTTTATTTTATTAGTTGAATGTGTTTCAGGTTTTCAGCGGTTTGTTGCTGGTCAAAATAGCTCAATTCTCATTCGAATTCTTTGCAAGGCTAACGATGAGAACAATAAAGGCTTTGCTTCGTGGCAAAATGATTGGGGACATTGTCACCATTCGTGGGGCTATTCCCCCACCTTTTAGGTTTTGTGGGGGTGAATACCCCACAGCTCCACCCCCGCTTCTGCCGCCCTCGATGCTTGTTATATAGTACAAAGTTATTTCGAAAACAAGATTGTCGAGGGACACATTAAACAAAAGAGCTTCTGTTGTAATAAAAGTGGATTGATACGGTCCGTGTGCACGTCTGATATTGTATGTTGCGATTGTCATCCTGGTGTATGGAATAAATCCATGACAGCCATGCAGCAATATATCCTCTTTTGATCCGCTCCAACTCGTCCTTGATGCTCTTGTCAGTTTAACACATCCGGCAAGATTTCAATCGTGAGGCAAAAATATCACATGTTTGAACGGACTCTTAGATTTCACAGTTATTCCCACTGGAGTAACCTGTATCCTTTAAACGTCCGCTCATCACGGCTGGCCGTTTTTAAAACTCGAATATGACTGTACAAAAGTAAACAACTGCATTTCAATTTATTAATTTTTGGCCTTTTTACGAAAACCAGAGTTTCTTCATTTCAAACCAATTTCTGTAATATAAAACGACATTAAAGCAATCTCAGGAGATTGTCCCAGTTTTAAATCCCCAATCAATATTTATTCTTGGAAAACGGGCAGTGATAACCATTGGTTTTCTTTAAATAAAGCAGTATTTAACTGCAAAAAACTGCCAAATGTGATAGCTTGTTGGTTGTTTTAACCGATTTTAAAAATTAAAACAAAACAAACCAGAAAGCATCATCTCGAAAACCCATGATATGAGTACATAAAAAAAGACGATGGAAATTGAAATGGCATTATTTCGATCCTATCAGAAAGTCGCATATTTTGTCGCTGTTTCCGAGAGACAGAAATTTGCTGTTCATTCAGTAAAAATGCCCAAATCAAAAACTTACCTTCTTTAACTCTTAGTCAGCTAATAGGGTCGTACGCGACCATACGTTTGTTCCTCGCACTTTCCTCCATAAAAAAGTGACAAATCAAGAGACCAAGCACAATTTTAAATTTTTTAGTTATAACATTGTCAAAAAGTGACCTACCAAGTACGCAAAGGGAGCCCCGTCTCTGGTGCGTTTTGTTTTGTATGTTCGCAGAGTAGTCCAGTTTACCTTCAAGTGGGACATTCTCGGTCTTCAAAGAAGATATTTCCCAGAATCGCATGCTAAAGTGATTGACCTCAAAGACCTCAATAATAATCGGCCGGTAGGCCTGGTAAAGGGTTGTGTCATGAAAGTTTTACTACGCCTAATCGTGGGGCATTTTATTATCAGTAAAAAAGTAAAAGCGTAAATTTCCAGTATCCTTAGAAAAAAACATTTATTTATTTTGCTAGACATGATTTTAGTTGTTAAATACAGGAACTTTGCGGAATGTCAAAATTCAGCCGACGCTGTTAAAGATTCCGATGACACGTAATATTCATATGATTTTGCATTTTGAAAAAGAAATTTAGTTCTTCAAATGCATACATTATTCATTGTCCACAAAATATCCAGTCTCCACTTTCTTTGCTACATCGTAAAGCTTCAGGCGATTGAGAGCACGGACCAAATTCTCTCTTGTTCCACACATCTTTTGGTAGCGGATCAGCATGTCTAGAGCTTTTGACGTTTCATCTTGATTCACTCTTGAATAAAACATGTCATCAATCTCGTGTGATTGGAATTGTTTGGTCCGCAAGGCGACTTGCTTCCAGTTGTGGCCAATTCTTTTTGCTATTCCACCAATTTCCCAATCAAGCAGTTCTATCAAAATTTTTAAACCAAAAGCGGTTAAAGGCAAATAGGGCAAATAACCAGCTTTAAAAAACCGAAGATGTTTGTCATGGAGATACTATAATGACAAATTTTTTAGCGAATTATTATATCTGGAAAATTTCAAACAAGACTCATATATTAGCCTGACCGCCCCTAAAAAATCTCTTTAAAAGTTTAGTTTCCATAAGGCGACGAAAATTTCAACCCGGCCTCAGCCTTTAAGTTTTACCCCGGTTAGCCGAGCTGACATTTGAGCCCCGGGATGAATTCCTTCCGCGTAACGAGCCCCTTAATATTTACCATAATGTATTATTTTCCGTGTTATAAACCATAATCAGCTTGTTGAATCCATTTAAATTTCGTTCACAACTTTAGGCTTTTGTATACTTTCCACATTTTTACACATTTGCACACTTCCAACAGAATAATTGTATTAAGCATTAGTCAACTGCCAGTTGATTTCATTTACATGAAGCCTTTACTTCATACAAAAAAGTGACTACTTATGTAATTTTCCAATATTACTTTAATAAGTTAATGCTTTGGAGCGTTCTTTTAGTTCGTGAATGAAGGAAGCCAAGCAAATAATCGGCATCTCAACAAGTATCGGACTAGTTTATGATTACGGATGGAGTGGGAGAGAACACATGGAGTAAAAGAAACATGCTTACTCGTCTCTTTGGATCTAGTGTCTTGCTCAATAGGTAAACTTTTCTTGGACTCAGTACCTGTTGAATAAAGAAGTTTCTTAGAATGAAGTCTCCGTTCCAAGATTGACGCAGAAATTGCCTACGAGCATTTTCAACTGGAAGTAAATAGAACATGCACAAAAAGCGCTGATTGTTGAATTCAACCACCTATCTTTACATTGTGTTTATGGTTAGGTAATCAACATAATTTTGATGTTTATGTATGACAATATTGTTGCTGATGCTGTCAAAAGCTTTTTAAGGTTGATAAAGAGTACTCCATTGACAAGGCCACTATCGATGTTGACCGACCATGCTATTATTTAAATGTAGTATTATGTAGTATTATGTGGTGACCGGAATCCTCACTGGATATGACTCAGCAAGAGAATGATATTGAAGATGTTGAAATTACAGCTCAAACGTTGGTCGCTGTATGTACCTCAACGGACAATAATCACACCTTCACAACTCACACAAATGAAATCAGACAAGTTTTGTTGGAAAGGTGTACCGAGGAGACTCGAAGCAAATTCGACATAGATTTTTCAGGATGCACTTCCATAAATTCCTATTTAACTCATTTAATCTCTTTACTTCACCACAAAGTTTCTTAACTCTGCGAAAAAGCACATTTTCTTACCTGTGACATTTACCCAAAATGTTTTATGAAGCTTCGAAGAAATCTTGCCAGTACGGTTTCTTAGACATACAGCAAATCCCTTCTTTAAGCATTCAAGGCTTAGAATGCATACACAGTCGTCGTCATTACAAGCTTCTTTTTCATGCCTCAAACATGGTGTCTTTTCCTCCAGGCAAAGATCACATTTCAAACCAAACTCGTATCTTACACCTTGGTAGCATGGACAGGACGTAACTTTCGTGATTGCGGCATGAAGGGCGGACAAGACCGAACTCCTTGCAATGTTTTTACTTTCAATCGTCTGCTCATCAACTAAAAAATAAATGAATAAATAAACAAACAAATAAATAAAATAACTAAAAATGAATTTTTAAGTTTTTTCAAACAGCTTTAAATTACTCTATGTGACACAACTTTAAATTGTTTCCACATGAAGTTAAAAAGCTCAGACATTCACACCTGATATTGCAACCTGGATTCTAGTTACATGACGGATCAAAATCACAGAATATTTAATGCTGTTTTCACACTTGAAAACGCGACAGCAATTGCAGTGAAATTCAGGCATTTCCACATCGTCGTGTTCGACATCACCACGGGCCCATTTCAATATTTCCACAAGGACTCGCGTGTAAAGTCCAAGTGGAATGGTATCACCTTTAAAATTAAGGTACAGTGACGGCTGCAAACTCGACGACAACACTTTCTTAATATCGCTCTCCTCCCATCTTTTAGTCACCATGGATGGAACCAGATAGATATTTTGCCCCCAGTGACAGATTAAGCCCACTCGAACCATGATATCTTTCAGGGCTTTCTCTTGGATATGGTTCTCCAACGGGTTGGGAAGGTTTCCGAAGTCGAGCACTCCTTCCGTCGTCAGCTTTTTCCAGGCACGTGAATTAGCCATACCCCAGGAAAGCTTCGGGGCAACGGTTAATACTTGGGTGAACAGCTTTACTAGCCATGCTGCATCAAGTACAACCAAGTCGCTCATGGGTGGATTTCCATCAAAATGGACGACTATGTTCTCCTCGTGGAAGAACGTCATGGCTTCTTCGAACGTTTCGTTCACCTGACATTGTTCTCCCAGTTTCCGTGCTTCATCCAGTGTGATGTATGGGCAGTCTTTCAGGTCTTCAGTCCGCCTCAAGTTGTCGAGAGCACGTTCGAAGATAAGCCAGCTCACGGGAGTTTTTTCTTGACCTCTCAAAATCTCTTGTGCCGTTGTGAAGATAGTCTCTCGCAAGGCTTTGAGCTGATCGGTTTCATACGCATTCCTCCGTTTTGTATTATTAATAACATACTTGGCAACAATAAGTGAACCGCAACCAATGCGTTCAAATCTCTTCTCAAGAGCTTCGGTAACTTTCTTCAGCTTCTCCTCAAGTTTCTCACCACGTCTCAGCTTATCAGGCTTGGTAAAAACAAGAATAGTTTTAGGCAGATTAAGATTTGGCGCGGAATTACTGTCGGCCTCCTTACTGCGAGAGTTAAGGTTACGAAGAGCTGCCATCCACCTTGTAACATAATCGAAATTGGTTTCATGCAAGGGGTTTTCTTGGTCTCTCTCTCTGTTTATTAATCTCTTTTCCACGAACTTTGGCTGTGCCTCGTCGTCAAGGGACATTGACAGATCAACAACAAGTATAAATAGCGTTCTCAACCTCAGCATTATCGAATGCACGTCGTAGAAGACTGACTGACCACCAACGTCTCCCAACATGAATCTAATTGTGTCCATGGTATCATCACGATAACTTTCGACGTTTTTCATCTCTTTGTCGATCTTGCGTTTTAAGTCGTCTGATACGTGATAGTCAAGTTGATCTATCATAGTTTTCGATGTTTCACTTTTTCCTACTTCAGCCTTTCCACGTCTACGTACGTCGCTACGGCAGTCATTTCCATCCGAAGCTCCGTCTCTAGCTCCAGCTCCAGCTCTAGTTCCAGCTCCATCTTCATCTCCCTGTCCAACTTCATCATCAGCACCTTTCTCGCTTCCATTTTTAGTTCCACTTGCATCTCCAGATTCACCTTCAAGTTCAACGCCATCATCTTCATCGCCAGCAGCACTTCCACCTCTTCCTTCTTCAGGCTCTTCTTTACTTTCAGCCATTACTCTGGCGACTTCCTTTCCGAGGACATTGTCAGTATATATTTCGGATGCAATGAACTGGTCATCTTTTGCACGCTTCCAAGGTTTCGATTTGTTAATGTCTTGTACCTCAACAACGTCAAATTCGATGCCGATTGTGCTCGGTTCTTTCTCTTTTGATGCTTTACCCAGAAGACTTTTCTTCAGAGACGTTTTTCCCACACGACCTTGGCCAATAAAAAGTAATGACATACGATTGTTTTTCTTTTTACCATGCTTTAGCGTCTCCGATACTGCTTGCCTCACTTTCAGTTGTACTATGGTAAAAAGCCGAGAAAAAAAAAAAAAAAAGAAGAAGAAAAAACTAGAATCAAACGTCTAAAGGAAACTCTAAAGTTTAAAAATATATCTGAAGATTAAGGTGGTCAACAACACTTTCCAACAAGGTTCACTTTAAAGATAGAGGATGCGCGGTCAGGTTTATACATGAGGGTCAGAGAACGACTCTTTATATCAAGGTTCACTTTCTTCAAAACAAATTTTTAAGAAAAAATTGTTAAAAATGATTTCACCATGTTAATTGCGGTGTAAGTTTAAGAATTTTGAAATGGAAGGGCAGTCATCATTTTCCCACTTTTTTCAGGACTGCAATGGTAAAGTCGTCGGGTTGGTCGGGCTACGATTTATAAATGCAGAGATTAGTGCTCGCGTGCCACGCTTAGCATGATGGACCTGGGGATAACCCACATGACGGCATGTTGTTCTGAACGATGTCGTTTTGTCATATATTATGTTTTCGTGGTTGGACTTAGTGATGAACGTAATAGGTTTTGGAATTCCTATAGTTAAATTCAATTCTAGACATATCATCGGGAGTTTTCAACAAATGAACATCTAATCATGAGCTATTTCTTTGAGTTTCTATCCAAAGTTTCGGTAATACCCAATGAGACGGACAGTTGTTTCCTTAAAAAACTTTGCAGTGGTCACAGTGAAGTATTTGGTGTCTGGTAAGGGTTATATCTCGTAATATGCACCAGTCCTATCTTAGAAAAGCTGTCCTGATCGTGAGCTGTTCCCTTCTGGATATGTCATTGGTGGACAAATCAAATGAATTTCTTCTCGAGAAAATTCATCTAAAGAGTGTATACAAAAAATTTACCAACTCACTTCACGAACGATTTTTCTTTATCCTTGATGCAACTGAAACACATGACGTCAGGAACCCAATTTAGTGGAAGGGGGGGGCAATGGATGAAATTGAGGGGACATCTTAACGTGTTACTAAAGAAATATAGGATTTTCATCAAGAAAATTAGGCTTTTTTGATATACAAGTATTATACAGCTGATTTTTGGAGGCCAAAAATCTTGACCAAGTTATACCAGTATTGGTAGGAGGGATGAGAAATGAATCCAGCAGAGGATTTTCACAAGCTTGTTGAAGGCTACCCTGAGAGTTTAATTTACGTTAAACAAGTAAGAGGCAATGCAATCAAATACTAACAAAGTGTATGTAAATCTTTGCCCCAAGGGAAGTTTGAAGTAGTTACTAAAACCTAAAATCTCTTCGCCATCTCTGATTTAAATCTACCAGATCCCTAACTGACTTTCGTCGTAAAATGTACGGTGTAATGAAATGGGCGGTGTTGCGAAAATTTAAGTTGAATATTCTCAGCCTAGTTGTATTAAAACTTTTGACTCCAACTGCATATAAATAAATGACTTTAACTTAGCTGACATCGATTACTCAGAAGCAAGATTTTGTCTGATGCTTCGAACTGCAAGCCTGTCATTGAAAACGTAGGTTTTATTTAGACAAATTGATTAGTTCACTGCAATTGGACTATGGCCGACAATCACTAATGATCTTGATTGCTTTCTAAACGAAACCAGTGGTTCTAGTGGTGCAACTACAGGGTGGGAAGGGTGGGTAAGGCCTACGCGCCCCCGAGGAAAAGGAGTTCATTAGAAGCACCAAGAATTCTGGAATGTCATTATTATTTTAATATCACGACGGCATGAATTTGCTCGAATCAGTCTCAAACTATTTTCAATTCCGAACATGATCAAACAGTTATATTAAGGCAAATTTTGATCCATCGCCTCTTTGATAATCCATCTATTTATGTATGACAGATTTACCAAAGAATTCTATTTAATAAGTGAAAGAATTTTCACTGAAGTCCCCTGAATATTACAGATAAAATCCTGTACTGTGATTCGATTCGTTCTGTGTTAAAGCTACACTGTCATTGCTTCCAGATTCTAATGAATAGCATCGGGAGAAAGTTTACGAAAGTTGCGGCGTCGACGCCAGTAAACAAAGTAGTTCCAATCCTACAACCGTGAAGCAAACCCCATATTCTAAACCTAGACATTTTTTTCTTCTTTCTAAAATGCATCCAAGGTATTCTAGTCGGTCGATTAACATTTTTCGTTGGACATACTTGAAACTTCCCGGTGTTTTGAAAGCTGCCGTTACAGCGAAACGGTAAAAATGTTCTTCCTCATGTCTTTACTGGAGCCAGGGAGGAGTCAAGAATACTCTAGGGATTATTCATTTCCTTTATTGCACAAGAGCAATAATATTGCAAGGTCACGTCGTGCTTTCGTAAACTCCCATCTCTATAAGTCGAGATGTAATTACCAGAAGTGGTAATTTTTTCAAATGAAGTCTAGGATTAGGGTTAGGAAAGAAGAAAATGTTCCAAAAGCAGGCATGCACAGGGGCGGACTAAGCGGTAGGGCAATCGACGTGGACCGAGGGCCCGTATACTCTGGTGGTCCAAAAACACTGAGAGGAGAAAATATTAATTTTTTTTCAGCAAGGAGACTCTTCGAATGGTAGAAAAGACGCTGACAATCACAGGCGGCCGCCGATTCACGGGTATAGAAAGCGTAAAACCATAAAAATTGCCAGATTGCAGTTCTGCAAGCATGGAGAATGATAAAAATTCAACCGACACACTCAGCCCCATCACCAGAGATTTTGTGGACGTCCACCAAATTACTAACCAGTAGGCATGGGTAAACTTATGCAAACTTTGCTCTTCAACGGCTATCAAGCTTCAAATAAATAGTCATCAGTTTGTTTTACATTAGTCTATCAACAACACGAGAATGACTTAGTATCTAGGTCAACGTTTTCAGGACACTGACGGCCTAAAATGCCGCTCCTAGAAAAAGAGCCGCTCGGGGCTTCTTCACCGATCGCCCCTCCATCTTCATTACGCCACTGCCTAACCCTAAACTTACATTTAAACTTAATTTGATTGAAATTAGGGTTAGGGTTAGGATTGGGATTAGGGTTAAGTTTAGCATTAGAGTTAGGGTTAGGGTTAGAATTAGAGTCAGGGTTGGGGTTAGGGTCAAGGTTAATCATAAACTTAATTTGACGATTATCATTATTTTAGTAAGATGCGCAGTTCAAGCGAAAACAAACATCTCCAGAATAAACTTTAAATCGACCTTAACCATCAAAATTATAAGCACGTGCAATTGATGATTATTGTCAAAATAAGGGTGAGAACAATCTGTACGAGTCCAACAAAATTTCTGTGCGTTTTCGTTTTTCCCATGAATCTTGAATCGGGGGACTGTCTAAAATATTTGGCGTCTTGCGTGGGGCAACATTCAGTTTTACGCCCTACAGTCAGAGAAACTACCCACGACTGTGCATGCTGGCAATGAACCACTTTCAGTGCCAGCATAAAGTTTTCCGTTAGAAAGGTTTTATTCTCACAGAGGTCTTATCATGTGACAGTGTTCTCATCGTACAAGGCTCCTAGCAGAAATGCTCTCCTCACTTGTGTTTTTGACGTGAAATCAATAATTTTGCTGTGAATTATGATAGTAAAATTAAAATTTCAGAGATATCTCGTCAAATGTCCTCATTACAGTCTATATCTATGCGACATATGGTGTACTACGTGGCTGTTTCGTTACAGGAGCATGAAGTGTATACGTTAATAAGTCGGACTTGCACCCCGACTTGGACTCGGAGTTTATTTAACTGGATTCGGACACAGATTTGGACTCGGATTTCGTGAAAAGCAGGCCTGCTAGGAGAGGGGGGACAGGGCGGCAGATTGCCCCAGGGCCTCGTACTCTGAGAGGTCTCAGACTGTAAGGGCCTTATTCTTAAGAATTCTTCAAAATGCCTGAAAGGCCTTAATCCTGAATGAAATTGTTTTTGGCGCATGGGTCATAATGTGAAGGTTGGGAGGGGGGGTCTGGATGAACACTTTGCCTCTGGCCTCCTGTTGCCTGTCTGCGGGCCTGGTGAAAAGCACAGACTGCTTATCTTGCACCAGCACTTTAATTTATTTATTTTATATTACTGAGAATAGTAAGCCCATATTAGGACTTGATTACGTGAGACTAGATGTCCTGTTTACCGGGCCAGCTCACTGAGCGGGCTAGCCCGCCAAACAATGATAAACTCATTAAAGAAAATGTGATTACATGGCAATGAGCCAGCCCGTTTACCGGCCCGGCTCGGTTCAAGCCAACCGGGCCAGCTTGGTAAACGAGCCAGCTCACCTCATGCAATAATAATCATCCTAGTCACCGAGCTAGTTTAACGCCAGGGAGCATGCGCACATAGTAAATTCAAACAACAATCCAGCTCGGCAAGCGGGCCAGTTTACTTTATGTAATATCAAAACATAATCTTTTCCGGCAGCAGAGCTAGACCGCTAGCCGAGTCAGCTCGTCTTCATGTAATCGAGGCTTTAGAATGCAAGTTACTTGATAAATAATTAAAGGTCAAAATTGAAAAATATAAAATATAAAAAATCTTTGATCCACCAGAATAAATTACAATTCACACTAATTACCTGCTGCTTCTGTAGCACGCTGGGTGAGATATTTAGTCACCCCTGTATGTCCATTCCATGATGCAAAATGAAGTGGAGTACGACCATAGTTATTTGTTGATGTGAAGTCACTGCCTTTGGTGATGAGTAATTGAACACTATCTAGATGACCACGTCTGCAGGCAAGGTGAATAGGCAAGTCACCATTCTTGTCTCTTGAGTTAACTTCAGCACCACACTTTATTAGATAATCAGCAACTGATGTATGTCCATTCAATGATGCAAAATGAAGTGGAGTACGACCATCGTTATTTTTTGATAAGAAGTCACTGCCTTTGGTGATGAGTAATTTTACAGTATCTAGATGACCACGCGAGCAGGCATCGTGAATAGGCAAGTAACCATAGTTGTCTCTTGAGTTAACTTCTGCACCACGTTTGATTAGATAATCAGTTATTGAGAAATATCCTCCCCGGCAAGCATAATGTAAAACAGTTCCCCCCAAGAATTCTCCCTGCTCTTCAATGTCTGCGCCATTCTCCACTGCAGCTTTAACGGCATTCCAATCTCCTTTCAAGACTGCATCCCAAACAGACATTTTCCTATTCAAAACATACGCATTCAAATTTTAGAAAAATGGATGCTACGTCTCTGCTTCCCCGCTATCCCCCCTCCTTTTAACACCTGGTCGGGAATTTTAGCCCCTACACCATAGAATCTCATTGGCCAACTCAAAAGTATCCGAGTTTAGAACAAGAGCCCCACAATTGTTATAACCATACATTTTTTTATGGTATGACAATAAAAGGTAGTTAATTATTCACCAATGTGAACGTGTATATAGTATGTTAGTATAATTACATTGGTGATTATCGAAAATCCCTCAGTGTGACTGGCCAGAAAATTACGTTATAAGTTTTAATAATAACCTATAGGTGATTAGAACCATAGAGATCATAAGTAAAACTACAGTAGGCATTGTCCTGAAAATTTGAATGAAACTTGAACGCTGCCATTTTTGAGCAAATTTGTGGTAAAAAAGGGGCGAAACTTCCATGCCCCAAATCTTTGCTTGCAAATCGAGGTCCTCGACTCAACATGACGAAGGGAGAATCAAATGAGAAATACTTTGTGTTTTTGGTGAAAACTGTCGTTTTTCATGATATTTTTTATAGTGAAACCTCGCATTGAGCGAACTACAAGTGGATTTTACCTAGAAGAACTATCCCGTCTAATGAAGAACATTAGTGCTTTACTTTACGAATCACCAAATACGAAGACGATTTTAAACTGGAGATTAAACTTTCAGGAGATTAAACCTTCATGAACTACAGACAAAATTAATAGAAACTAAAGACAATTGAAATGGATTTTGCACAGACGTGATGAATTCATAAACTCGCTCCCATATTTGGAGTTGTTCAATATCATTGTTCAATATCATTCATACGAAGAGTACAGGGGAAAAGCATTTGAAAGGATTATCTGCAATCAACTTTACAACTCACAGACTGCGGAGTATTTTTCAAAGCGAAGGGTCGAAAGATCCGGGCGAACAATCAAAGGGGAAAAATTGGTCAAATTCCTCTCCGTACAACGAAGACGTTCGTTAACCAGTGAGATAATCACTTGTTAAAATGGGGGGAAAAGTGATGTTCCCAAAAAAGGGTGAGAGCAATTGCTCCCCTGCAAATCAACTCCGTGGTCCCTGCAAATTCTTGGCCATTAACAATTTAATTACAAACGGCAGTAAGGGCTAAAGTCCTTGAACAGGGGGACTAAACTACTGGGGTCTATGGAAGCTTTTGAAAAGTTAAAGTCATCGGAAAGCCATTATTTTCTGGTCATAAATTTTTGTGAAATATCTCTCTGCACAAAAACTAAAGTAATTACGAAACTGACATCGAGATGTTGTTAGTAGTTAAATATGACGATGAAACCTGGGTAACAAGCAACAACATTTTGGATAAAACATGAGTGGAATTTTGAGAATGTTTATAAAGAAGAAAAAAGTGAGATGCAGAGTAATGGTCGTGAGACCGTGAGAGAAGGTAAGAAGTCTTGCGACTCATGCCAAAACCGTGAGACTTGGCAGGTCTGCAATTATCCCAAACATCTATGCAACAGCTCCTGACAGGCTTTGTTGCCTAGTGAAAAAGTTAAAGTCGTCACCTGAAGTCCTTCAAACATGTGACAGGGTAATTAAAGAGAAATTGAATTCAGGAGTAGTCCAAGAAGTAAGGAAGGATGAAGAGAGTAATGCTAACCTTAGTGAAGTTTATTACAACCCGCACAGATAGCTACAATCCAACGTGGGAGAAAAATAGGAATACCGCGATGATACATGACCGATCCCAGGTGATTTTCGAAGGCTTCGTGGGGGGTAGTCTCCGAAAGAGAATTCAAGTTGGGGTATCTTGGATGGACTTTTTAGAAAGGGAATTTGAACAATGATAGAAATTTTGGAGCTGCTGCGTTAAATTTATGTTGAACAAAGGTTTTAAAACTTAATTATTTTGGGACTGAACAAAGAGGTAATTAGAGAAGGTAAGAGTACCACCAAGCTAAGAATAGTCTATGATGCCACCTCAGGACAAAGTCAAGAGACAAGTCTGGAATGAGTGTCTGTTTCCTTGATTCCTCTGATTTTTGATATTCTTCCCGGCCCACGGATGCGGGCCGGCAGGACCAGCGGCCACAGGACCAAATTGTAGTAGTATGTCTATAAACAAAATTCAATTTCGCCAAACCTTAAGTTTTTCCATGCCCCTAAGCTATTCAAAACATTCGTTTGAACTTCGAGCTATTTTCGGGAAAGCACGGCATTTTATTAACCGCTGATCAAAACTCTTGTCAATGCTTATGGAAGCCCACCCTCCCGGTCAGCACAAGTATGGAACCACCAGTAAACTCAATTTCCATCTCTGGAATGCTAACTCCCAGTCATTTGCTCGGGCAAAAAGTGAGGCCAAGATGGCCGCTCATGGAGACCAATTTTGGACGTCAGTTTCAGTCTTCTTGGCGGTCTTGTACGTCAGTTCCAGTCCTTTGCAGGACTTTAATTTTCAGCTTTTGTTTTTTTTCGAATTCGAAAATATTCACAACCGTGGAAAAAGTGCTCAGACGAAATATTACTGGACCAGTTTTACGTATTCGAGTGTTTAAAAGGATTCGTTATTGCCGTGTGGCCTGAGAACGTCCTAAATTGTCTAAAGATGGTAAACTGACGGTAGAAAGAGGACGTGCACTTAGTACTTTCCCCAAGTAATTTCTCGGGACAGTTTTATCATGTTTCTGGTTAGTTTGCTGATTTATATTCGTGAAAATATATAACCTGTAATTCGGTTTGACTTTGTCGAAATCTATTTGAAATTCTTAAGCTCATTTCTACCTTTCAAGACATGTTTTGTGTGTATTTTCAACAAGGAAAATTTTTAGAAAATGTAAAAAGTCGCGTGGGAGACTAAAGCTGACGTACAAGCTCGCGTAGGGGAACTGGAACTGGCATCTAAAATTGGCCTCCATCAGTGAACTCGATTTCCATATCTGGAATGCTAACTGGTCAATGAAAAGTGAAGCCAAGATGGACACTCATGGCGGCAATTTTGGACGTCAGTTTCAGTCTTCTACGCGGGCTTGTACATCAGTTTCAGTCTCCCACGCGACTTTTTACATTTCCTGAGAGGTTTTTGTTTTTTTAGAGAGGTTTTTATTTTATAATCTGAGAGGTTTTATAATTTTTAAAACCTGAGAGGTTTTTATTTTTTTAGAAGCCGTATAAATATAATTTTCGAGCAGTATTTAGCTCATTTTTAGAGATAGAATGCTCCCTTTATTTGCTGACTCGTTCACTCTCATAACGAAGAATCAATATTAGTCAAAATAGGCGTACGGGGCGGGAGGCAGGGAGGCAACTGCCCACCCAAAATTTGGAGAAGACCAGATTTGGGCAAATAGCTCAGGTAGAATTGGGGAAAATAAATGTCTAAGCGTGATTTAAACAGAAAAATTTTCAAAAATCGATGACGATGAACAAGGGTTTAGATATTAGTGTGCATTCAGGTTGCCATATATATATACCGTTTGCAGGTCTCCGCTACGACTTACGGCATTTATTATACATTGTGCGTTTGCATTTAATATCTTTTTAGAATCAAAGTTTTAATATTAAGTACTAGAGAACCCGCACAATGAAAGGAAATATCGACAAAAGAACAGCACTATGCTCAACATTTTTAAAACGTTTTCGAATTATCTTGACCACTGCTTTGCATTACAATTTTTAAATGTAAGCGAGTAAGAGTTTAGTCATTGTGTGATTATTTAGCGTTTTATTCTAGCTTAGAAAATCTGAACTCGTACTGTACTTGGCTAAACTGTTTATTCAAACAATATTTATGATTATAAACGTCAGGAGTATGTAGCAACAGTCAGTAACTTGTTCACTCTTCTTCTGGCCGAAGACTACCTGTAAAATTTTTTTCTGCTATGTTGCGGGTAATTTCATGTTTTGTTTTTTTTTTAACTTTCAGTTGCCAAAGGTTCCAGTTGGCTGAGTGACCCTTGTCATTCCTTGTGGAAACACGGGGTTTCTGTCTTTCAAAATGGGACCTCATGACGATATTTTATGCAAATTTTTATTACTGCTAGTATAGAAACTTGCGTATTGCAGTGTGTTGCACTCTGTAAATCACAGCTTATGGATTGCAGTTCATCATTAGCTCCATTGTTCATATGTTAACATTTGTACTATAATAACAGCAATTATACTTCATTGAGAAAGCATGGTTACATTAGGCATCACGTACTATATTTCAAATGGTACTTTCACAAGTCATAACTGACCACAATGGCAAATGCCCAAGTGATTTGAAACATATTTACAAAGATGTAAGTGATCACATTATTTTGAAGAATGCTTACGTGTTTTTGTTTCACTGCATTAAAGATCAAGAGTAATAATTTTTCATGTACTGCTAATTGAGAGTTAAATTAATGAAGAACCATTAAGAAATGTGGAAAAGTTTGGGTCTTTTCATCCAAGAGATATTTGAATTATAGAAAAATTTGAATTTTCAAGGTCGCTATTAGTAATCTTCTTGCAAACTTCAAGCTTGAAATATGTAGTTTCCAAAATTAAAAAATCCCCCCCCCCGAATCCTGATAATTCCTGTTCATTTTGTTATTGACGTGTAACAAGAAATGAAAAGATTTATTTACAAATGCGAAAAGAAACTAAAGAGTTAAGACAATAATTAAAAATGTTCAGGGCTTATCTGTCTTCTTGACACTTTAAGCTTGCGACTCGGACGACCCAACGGTGACAAATAATAAAAAGTTCCAGCAGCAAAGCGGTTCAACCACGATTGTTAACTTCTTGAATACAGGTGACGATCTTGAGCACATAAAACAACACCAAACAACACACACCGAGGGTCGAAGCGAGTCGCGCTTATATAGCTTGTCCGTAAACTGTGACGTCAACTTACGTAATTTCTAAAATGACCTAATATACTATTTTTACTAACAATCATGACAATGTTCATGACTCAAGTAACCTAAAAAGTTTTTACATCAGCGTGAGTCAGCAGAATTACAATGTCAGCATTAGTAAGCGGTATGACTAATCAAAACTAAGAGAAGTTCGAATGTTCCAGAAAGTTCTTAGCGCGTGACGACTGTCACATAACAATTTCAAGGCATGGAAGTATAACATAAATGGCAGTCATCAATTATGAGATCACTTATTTTGGATTTTTGGCTTCACACTGTCTCAAGACAAACCAAATGACTTTTTAAGCTTTTATAATAATATAAATATATAACTATATAGAAATGGCAAGAGTACAACAGGAATAAATTGAAAAAAAATTGTTCCAATTTTACTTTTAATGTATAGTAGTTTATTCCACATTTTCAATGGCAATTTTAAATTTTTAATGACAATGATATTCCATATGTAGGTCAGACTGACTTTCAGCATACTCATTAACTTCCCATGATTTCCCAAAGTTACAAATATGGATGTACCATTAAAAACAGTATATACGTGTGTGACTATTAAATGAGTGATTTCATCAAAACTGAAGTTGATTTCAAATGAAAACTGTTGAAAAATTAGAGCTGGATGTTACAAGTGGTATCATGAATTAGCATTGGAATGTATTAGCAAAATCAAACAGATTTGGCCATTGTATGTACAACCCTCTGTGCTTCCAAGTTGTTTTGAAACAAAATTCATCATTTCCATTTTAATGATATATTTATAGTAATGTTTTTTTCCTCTACATTCAAGTACAAAGATTTTGCAAAATAATACTTTGTGTAAACTCATCATAGCCTGGGTTTCCCTCTTTGGAAAATAATTGCAGGTCTAATAGTTAAAGGAATCTAATTGAAAGAGTATTAATCAGGTTGGTGGAAGTCTAGCAAGGAAAGTTGGAAAAGAAGAGGGATGTTTTGTTCAATAGTGACTTTGAATGAACTGTTCATTCAGTCACTTGATTTTTATTGGAAAAATTCTGCTGAAGGTTTAGGGAACATTCCCCATTTGGTAGCTACATCAGGTGTACCAGCACTGACCAACACATCTAGTCAGGGTCAAACTTTGGCTGCTGCATCTATAGATTACAGGAAAAACTGTTAGCAAAAGTAGTACAAGAGAAAAATAAAAGCCATACAAGATCTGTTGTGAAAGGTTTTCAAGAGTAACAGCTCAACTTGATGGTGGCACACTAAAAGTGATTGAGCTACTAATTGTGCAACATATCAGCCACATACTGCAAATATTTAAGGATTAATAACTTTGCTTAGCAAGTTTATTGACTGCATTGCCAGTTCTTGGAAACGTTAATGTTCACATCGCAAGTTAGATTAGGACAACTTGCTCTTAAACAATTCCCAAGATTTTCCCGTTTTGTGTGCTCTGCAGTCTTCAGAAAATGTGTTTTGAAATTCTTAATTAGACTGGGCTCGCACTGTGCTGTGAAACGTTAATTCAACAACTTTTCATATCTTTCAAAAATAAAAATATAGCCACAGGTTGATCACTCCACTAACGTAAGAAACGTACTGTAAATTAACCGAACCAGTATTGACGGAGTTATGAAGACCATGAGAAGGTTACCAGCCGATAAACAGATGGCACAAGAACAAAATACCAGATGCATTATTGTTCTTAACTGACTCGAATTGCGAAAAGATGACCGACAGATTTTAAAGAACTAAAACCACGACCATTCTGAGCAGTTCATAACAATTTGCTAAAATTTTCTTAGTTTTACAATGTATTCAGTCTTTGTGAAAGAAATATGATCAACATACCTTCGCTTTACGTGATTAGCTCGATAAAATGGCTGCCCGATGTCTTTAGCTCCAAAAAATCGCTTTAGTTAGTGAAACTCCTTATTGTTTCCTTGAGACTTGGGCAAGTCACACTTGCGGAGAACATGGTGGCTGGCCGGCTTCCTTTAGGCGCGAGGCAACATGTGCTGGGACAAAACCATGAGAGTGCCGACACGAAGTGAGACTTCTGGTTGTTTCTTATCCTGCGCCAGAATGGTGCTAGGCACCGATTCGACGTAATCACTAAGCTCGATTCTCAGTTTGGGATTAGTTGTTCCAGATTTGCTTAATCTTTGTGAGTAAATCGGAAAGAAACCTGATGTATGGACGTGGATCTTTTACAGCTCACCGTATGCTGTCGAAAGGATTTAAGGTGAAAAAATTGTGTTTTGTGGCTGTGTTAGGAGAGATGAATGTAGTTGGAAAACGGCAAAAGATAGTCAAACTTAAAACATGTGTCTGTTAATGCACACTGAAATATAAAATGACATCGTTTACGCATTATGATGAAGTAAGTCGCTTTACGATGAAATATTTACGCTTACGAGAAGTAAGGGGGCAGACAAACTTTCATATTTCTGCGAATAACACGCTTGAACACGAAGCTATGATAACAATGAATTGTAATTAATGTATTAATTGTAATACATGTACCGAAATGACCATGATTTGCACAAACACCACGTTCTCAACTTCTTTTCCGTGTAGAATATACGATAAGCGTTAAAACAGTATCTCTGCAATTTCCTTGCTCCTCTTGTGCTAAAGACGTGTGTACGAAGCAAATTTGGTAGGTTACTAAATACCTTACAGTACTGAATGGCTGCCTAGTCGCATTAAGGCTGTTTTACTAGTCAGTGAGATTGCCCACCAAGTACAAATCTTCTGTGACAAGTGACACTGTCTTAAAGTTATTTAATTTAGAGAGGAATCAAGAACCAAATCTCAGTCAGTTAACCAGGGTCTGTTCTATTACTCAGTCATTGGTACGGAATGCAACCAGACGATAATCACAATCGTAATATGATATATGTGTATAAGTGCCCCAGCACTAAACACCAAACTAAGCCATTTAATGTGTAATTTAACAAATAATCTTAATATGACTTTAAGTTTAAAACGCTTCATCGCATCGCGAGACATCATTAGAGCGGGCAAAACTACATATAGAGTGAATTTAAGTTTGAGATGGATTTATTATTTCACGGATTTATTTCACTCATATAGAGTGAATATAAAGTTTGAGATGGATTAAGTCAATGGAAGACGCATACAAGATCTGCCCAGCTTGCACTGGCGACAGTCGAATGTGACGATTGATGACAAGCGATATGTTCGCGAATATTTCTTCTCGAAGAAATTTTCTTTGGACACTGGCTGTACGTTCTCGAAATCAGCCATCGTCGATTAGGAACCTTGAACCAAAAAATGTACGAAAAGACGTAACGCTCGCTACATTTCTTTAAAGGTGAAATCCAATTTTGACCTTCCCAAGTTTAAGATCAAAACGTTGGAATGTTCGCAAAGCGTCGAGTAAATCAATAAAATACAGAATTCGCACTCTCTCGTTAGCGTTGACTGCCGCCCATTGAAACATGACAAGAAAGTCTCTTAAGGTCATTAACATAACGAAACAAAGAAAACAGTAGTTTTTTTTCTTATTTCGTGATTTCCATATCATTACGACACTTAGTTGACTCCATCGCGAATTGGGGAGACTGAGTTTGTTTTGGTTTCGCGTGGCCCAGTGGTTACGTCGCTTTGTGTGAAGCACACTTGAGTTCACTTATCTTTAGTAAGTTCTTCGGTTTGCGTTTGATAGACTATGTTTGAGGTTATCGCTTACTGGAAGGTATATATTGTTGACTTTCTTACCTGAAGGCGAATGAAGTCTATAGCAGTCGTCTGAGTGATATACCGTAATTTCCAACGAAAGTAACTATTACAAGCAACACCTTCACCATATGTAACCACAGACGTCTGACCTAATTTGATTCCGGATTTACTTTATTAACCAAAGCACAGAGTAAATATTCTACCAGAGGTCCAACTCACCGTCGGCAGCTTTGATGTTTGTGTTCTCGCGCATGTTGCCTCGCGCATCTCATTAATTCAAACAGCGCCATGTTCCTGGCAAGCGTCTAGTCCACTGTCCTCTAAGTCACTGGTCTAGCGCTCGCCGAGTGTAGGTATGTGTTCTATAACTTTCGTGCTCGTCTGAACTGAATTTTCGCATAATTGAAGTGGTCTTACCGTCTTCGTCAACCTTAAATGTGATTGCAAGGCCAGAAGAGGCAAGCGAAAAAATTGCTGATCAGCACATGTGTACCAGTTGATCTTTCAACAGTTTTTGACTTGTTTAAAATCGTGGTAAGATTAACAAGAATTCATCACATGTTTGAATCCATCGAGCGTTGTCAACACGTTCGTAAAGACAAATCTGGGAAGGCAGAAGAACACAATTTTATGATTTGTGCTCGGATCTGTAGAGAGTGAGACCCTGTGAAGGGAAGAGAGAAATTGATAACAGTTTTATGAGAGATATTTGTATCGTGAGGGGGTGGACAAAACAGCCTGTCAAGAAAGACACGAATACAGCCATCAAGAAAAACCTCGGGGTAATCATTATTGAGAAGTATTTTTTTCAGTTTAAGTATTTCAGAATGGAAAAGGTGGTATGACGAACAAATTAACACATTATTTATTTTCCTCTCAGCTTCTTGTTCGTCACCTTTTGTGATTGGTTGGGTGCTAATTAATTATTCATTCTCGCAAGTAAATAGACATATATAGACACTGATAACTTTGTAATATTACACTCTGAAGATGTTGCACGTTGCCTCTATACGTTAGAATCCAACTTATTTTCAAAATGTTTTAACTTGTCTTGCCTTGTTGTGATCATGGTTCTTCACCTTAAAATTTTGAGCTGGGCTCTCATTTTTATCCTGATCAATATCGTCCGTTCCAATGGTTACTTTTCAACTAATGTTTACCGCAAAACCACTTTTACAGGTCTTCTTACTTCCTTTGATTCCTTCATTCCATTTTCTTACAAAAGGGGTTTGATTTTCTCTTTACTTAACCGCTGTTTCAGTATTTGTTCTACGTACGTTATTTTTCGTGCCGAACTAGAAAAACTAAAACGCATTTTTATTAACAATGGTTATCCGGTAAAACTTCTTGACAGATGTATCACCTCCTTTCCAGACAAAGTCTTCTCCAGAGGATTATCAAAGCCTCTCACAAGTAAAAAGCGCACTAACCCTCCCCTCACCAGTATTCTTTCACACCACTGTGACACGGATCACCCAGTCTCCTTTGATGATTTTAAAATCCTTTCTTCTTTATTTTTTGAGTTTGAACTTCTCTTACGAGAAAGTCTACTCATTCGCAATCTTAAACCCTCTTTAAATGCCAATATTGGCTTAGCACCACTTTTCCCTTTATAATTTCTTCTTTACTCTTCCATGCTGTTAGTGTTAGTCATACCTGTAACTTTTATTTTTAGTATGTCCTCTGATTGGTTAATGCATGAATATTATTACACCTGTAACTATATACTTAGGCTTTAGGAACGATGGATCGCTAAACAGAGGAACGATGATCCAAATACAGAGTCAGATGATATCATAAACAAACTGCAAGAAGACAATTTCATAATGGCCGACAAGATCAAAACCCTCCAAACGGTCGTGGAAGAAACCATCAACGAAAACGCACAGATAAAGTCCATCTTAGGCATTAAACAAAACGAGTGGTTAAAAATAGAGAACAATAAGAGATTGACATCAGAAAGCACTGTGCGAGATGAATCTATCCGACTTGAAACCTCAAATCGATATGCTTCTCTTGAAGTTGAAGAGATCGAACTATCAAGCCAAACACAAATGTCCCATGAACCAGGTACAAGCAACAACCTAATACCCGGAAACCAAAATGGTGAGTCAAATGAATGCTTCTCCACCCAACTAAACAATTATCGAGAATCTCAGAGAAAAAATTTCAATGCACAAAATCAAGAAGGAAACATCAGCGAAGACCACAAATTGAAAGGCAACTCCTTGCCCAAAGTGCTTGTTTTGGGTGACTCAATGATAAAGAACATTGATCAAAACAAAATTTCAAGAGCTGCTCAAGCCAAAGCTTTGTGCCGATCATATCGAGGAGCAAGAATCGAGCAAATAAATCAACAATTTAAAGAGGAATTTAGTGGAAGATGTGAGAAAATGCACAGCATTATTTTACATGCTGGAACAAACAATCTTGTGGATGAAGAAGTTAAAAAATCAGTGGACAAAATGGAAACACTTGTTATGGAATCAAAGGAAAAAGCAAAGAATGTTGCTGTTTCAAGTGTTGTTATGAGGTATGACAAAAAGGTTCCTTCTGACAAAATTATTAAATTTAATAATGCTTTAATTGATTTATGCAAGAAGCATAAAGCAACATTTATTAACAATAATACTATAAATAGAAATATGCTTAACCGGTCAAATCTACACCTCAGTCAAAGTGGTGATCGATCTCTTGGTAAAGCATTTTGTCATTACCTTAGATCAATCAGGCCAAGCAACATTAGTGTAAATTATAGAAGCAATGATTTTTTTCGAACTGTCCAACACTGGCAGAATCGCCCAAGAGACTGGATAAACCATCTGAAGAATGTTTACCACATTACCAGGAAATAGGCAGTGAAGTATTAGAAACAAACATAAGTAACAATTTTCCCAATGATATGAAATCCTTTTATGATAATATGAATAATGTGAGCAGCAACCTTTCCTATTGCAATGACCTATTAAGCAACCTTAAATCTTTTTCAAAACAACGGGGATTTAAAATGGCATTTCTGAATATTGTGAGTTTACCCAAAAAACTCAATGAAATTATTTACATAATGTCACAAAATTACCTAGATTTATTTGCTCTCAATGAAACCAGGCTTAGTCCAGCTATAACTGATAATATGATTAATATACCTGGCTATGATATTGTCCGAAATGATAGAAGTAGAAATGGAGGTGGTGTATGTATCTACCTGCATAGCTCTTTAAACTACCAGATAAGACATGACATTGTACCAACAGATTTTGAAGCAGTTTGTATAGAAATAACCAAACCTCACAGTCGGCCTTTCATAGTTGTTGCTGTTTACCGAACACCAAATGCTTCTCCTGAATTTTTTACCCATTTTGAAAATTTGATACAAACTATTGATAATGAAAATAAAGAAATTTGTATCCTTGGAGATCTGAATTGTGATTTGATCAAAACAAATTTAGATCAACCAACTAAGACACTAATATCATTATTAGAAACCTACCAATTAACTCAACTAATAAATGAAGCCACACGAGTGACTATGACCTCCTCTACCCTCATTGATCATTTCATAACAAACATGCCAGAGAAAATTTGCAAGTCTGGTGTAATCCACACAGGAATAAGTGACCATAGCCTTATTTTTGCTATAAGGAAAATCAACATCACTCAGAGTGAAAAACAAAATATCACTGATATTAGAAACATGAAAAACTTTAACAAAAATCTGTTTCTACAAGACTTATCACATCAGACATGGGATTATGTATATTTCTTTGCAGATAGCCCAGATAGTATGTGGGATGTTTGGAGAGAATTATTTTTAGAAATTCTTAACAAGCATGCTCCCATCCAGAAGAAGAAAATCAAATCAAAATCAGTTCCCTGGATAACAAAAGATATTAAAAAACTGATTAACATAAGGGATAGGTTAAAAAGAGTAGCCATGATCTCCAAACTTGAAAAAGACTGGGTTGCTTATAGGAAAGTGAGAAATGAGACAACCACTCGACTTAGGCAGGCCAAAGTTGATTATTTTTCCAGTAAAATTTCAGCAAATAAGAAAAATCCAAAAGCTGTTTGGAAGGTAATAAATAGTCAACTAGGTAAATATAATAAGAAAACAATAGTAAATGAATTGAATATAGATAAACAGAAGTTGACAAACCAATGTGATATTGCAGAGGCTTTTAATGATTACTTTTCAAATATTGGACCAAATCTTGCTGAAGAGATTGGTACAACCAATTACCATTATAAGCAATTCATTAAGACAACTAAATCTGAGTTTACTTCATTCAAACCAGTTACTGTAAATAACGTGTGTCAGTTACTATCTCGATTATCGGGTAATAAGTCTACTGGAATTGATAAAATATCCAGTAAAATTATGAAAATTGCAGCACCCATGATTTCAGATTCGCTAACATACATTTTCAATCAAAGTATTACTTTATGCACCTTCCCCAATGACTGGAAAATGGCAAAAGTAATTCCACTTTTTAAAAATGGTAATCGAAACCTACCAGGTAATTATCGGCCTATTTCAATTCTACCTGCCATAAGCAAAGTCATGGAACGAATTATCTACAACCAATTACATGATTATTTACAAACAAATAATCTGTTTTCTGAACATCAGTTTGGCTTCCGTGAGCTCCATTCAACTGCTACAGCCTTACTAGATTGTACTAATGACTGGTACATAAACATGGATAGAAAATTGTTTAATCTTATTGTATTCATAGACCTAAAAAAGGCCTTTGATACTGTTAACCACCAAATTTTACTGGATAAGTTATCACTATATGGAATCAAAGGTAATGCCTACTCCCTTCTTAAGTCCTACTTAACTAATCGTAAACAGAAATGTGAAGTGAATGGATCTATCTCATCTGAATGTAATATTAAATGTGGAGTACCACAAGGCTCTATTTTGGGTCCCCTGTTCTTTTTGCTTTACATAAATGATCTGCCATCATGTCTTGCTCAAACTAAACCCCGGTTATTTGCAGATGATACAAATATTACAGCAGCTGGTAACTCACTGAATGAGGTTGAGGATGCAGTGAATTCAGATTTAGAAAGACTTCGGAAATGGCTTATATCAAACAAACTCAGCCTGAATGTTGCAAAAACTAAATTTATGTTAATTGGGACTAAACCAATATTAAATAAAATTTCTGATAAACAACCTATAATCAATATCGAGGATAAACAAATTGAACAAGTCTCTGAAAGCAAAATTCTAGGCGTAATTCTTGACCAGCATTTGTCTTGGAAAAGCAATACTGACAACATATGCAAGAAAGTATCATCTGGAATATATGCCCTTAAACGTTTGCGAGATTTTGTTGATCAAAACACAATTCGGTCAGTATATAATGCTATTATTCAACCCCACTTTAACTACTGCTCTGAAGTTTGGAATGTATTTGGAGAGACACAATCCACACGCCTTCAAAGACTTCACAACAGAGCTGCTCGAATTATAGCAAATGTACCTAATGAGGTAAACCAAGAAACTGTTCTGAGCATGCTGGGGTGGGAACCTCTAAAAGAACAACGAATTAAAACTAAAGCCAAAACAATGTTTAAAATATTAAATAACTTGGGACCACACTGCCTCAGTGAACTCTTTACATTCAAAAATGAATTGATAAAATACAATCTTTGGAACAACTCAGGCACACTTTGTTTGCCTAAACCTTGTACAAACAATATGAAAAAGAGCTTTATGTTTAATGGGGGTTCGATATGGAATTCATTACCAGAAGAGCTTAGAGCGACAAAATCATTTACTTGTTTTAAAAGAAAACTTGCTGCTCATACTATTCTCTAGCCTAAATTCAGAGGATACAACTGTAAATAGAACAATCATAAACTTATAATTATATTACTTTCAATCTTTGAACTCTTTCTCTCATGAACTTTTTCTAGTGTAATAGTAATCCCTAATGATTTTGTCTTCTGTATTATAATAATTTCTAAAACTTTTGTAACAATTTACTATACTTTTGTAGTAGCTTATAATGTTCATGTGCACGCCCATCGTGGAAATCAGTTTCATACTGACGATGTTAGCGTGGGTAAATAAAGTTCTTCTATCTTCTATCTATCTATGTAAATTATTCTCTGATGATGTTGTGATGAATACAACGAAACGTTAGAACTTTATTAAATATTACGATTTTACTTCTGTATCCGACTAGATGGCTTTCGTAAAGAAATTTTGCTGGGAGGAAATACACAACAAATTTGTTTATCCTTGTATGTGGTCAAGGAAATATTTCCCCTCTACTGCCACGGCCCAGATAGCTAATCTGTTTTCGTTACCTGTTTAATATTATATATCCATGACGTTGCAAGAAGAGGAGACATGATCCTGGTCCAGTAGTTGGCTCATTCGTATATTATAAGGTCGATGGGGGAATGTATTGGGATCAAATATAGCAAGCAACAATTTTTGAATTCTTTTCTCTCAGTTGTTCTTTTTCTCTCTTCTTCTTAGTTACTTTTTACTTCAGCATATTTTTACTACTTATGGATTAGGATTAGCGTTAGCGTTAGGACCAGAGTTATGGTGCTTCTACACCGTACGCAAACGCAGCGAGTGTCAAAATTTAATTGAACAAATGACACAAATCATATAGAAATATGATCTGTTTTTCCGACCCTTGCCCACTCAACGAACTGAAGAGAGACCAATCAGAAAAGAGAAACAGGATTAAGGCAATCCCATGAGTTGTCAGCACAGATTAATTAATCACAATAAGGTCCGGTTTAGACGCCGCTCTTCTCATGCGCCGAATCTAATACAAATAAGTTCGACTCCAGAGCGGCTGTTGATTTATACGTCAAACTTAATGCTGGCGCACCAAATAGCGGGTAACTATATTTTAACTTACACCAAGTAGCCAAGGCCTTCGCGCGTAAAATTCAGGATGGCGGGTCAAACTATCATAAAATCTCTCTTGCGAAAAAGTATTATCCGACGTAATAGAAGACGACGAGTAATAGCCGCCTTAACGTATATCATGTACAGAAGACGTCTGATGCTGAGCATGTGTTTGGCTACTCTTTTATTGTTATCGCGTTCCAATGAAACGCCTGTTCGCCAACGTTCGTGTCGTCGATTTGAACGCAACAGAGGCTGGTGGACTCTTGTGTGGAATACTTACTCCGAGAAAAGATTTACCAGAACCTTTCGACTCTCGAGGAGTACATTTATGTTCATTCTTAACCGTATAAAGCATGTTCTTCAACGAGACACGATTAATGAAGAGCCAATATCGCCCGAATGCAGACTTGGAATTTGTTTATATCGCCTTGCTAGAGGAGACTATTATTACACAATAGCAGAGATGGTGGGATTGGGGGTTGCAACAGTCTGTTTAATTGTAAAGGAGGTGACAGAAGCAATTGTCGACAATCTCTGGCAAGAATCTTGTTCAAGGACATATGCCTCGAACACAAAGTGACTTTGAGAGAAAGATATTGGACATGGAGGAACTGTGGCAGTTCCCTTTCTGCTGGGCAGCAGTTGATGGTTGCCATATACCTATCAAGTGTCCTCCTGGAGGCCTTCAGGCATGTAAGGAATACCACAATTATAAAAATTTTTATTCTGTTGTTTTGATTGCAATTGTAGACTCAAATTATAGATTTGTTTGGGGAAGTTGTGGATTTCCTGGAAATTCTCATGATTCTGTGATCTTCCAGTGAACTGAACTATGGCGAGATATAACAGAACAAAACATAATTCCAAACATTGGCCAAAAGGTGGGTAGTACTATTATTCCTCCACTCATTCTTGGTGATGCAGCATTTCCACTGCAATCTTGGTTAATGAAACCCTATACAAATGCAGTGCTGACACAGAAACAGAGAAACTTCAACTACAGGTTAAGTAGAGCAAGAATGGTGACTGAAGGAGCTTATGGCCAACTGAAGGGAAGGTGGCGAGTATTGCTGAGAAAAAGTGAAAGTGATGCTGACAAAGTGAAGACAACAGCACTGGCAAGTATGGTACTGCACAACATTTGCATTGACAAGGGTGAAACTTTATCAAAAAAACTTGATATGACCCTTGATTCTAATTCCAATGAAAGAAAGGACAGGGCAACAGTAAGAAAACTGCTGGATATGAGATCCTGTGAAAAAATCAGTGATGCAGGTACTCAAGCAGGTCATATCCGAGATACACTGTGTGCAAAATTATGGAAGGAGAAAGAGAATTCATTGTAGACATTTTGGGGATTTTTCTAATATGTAAATACATGTTCTGTTTGGTTACATCAATGGCATGATAACAAAACACTTGAGACCCACTGATTGGTATATTTGTAAAGTGAAGGAAATCTAACAAAATTATGGAAATAATTCACCTATTACATATCAAAATACAAAAAGTGATAAACAAATGGATGAAAACCTGTATACATGTACATATTACAAGAATTGCTATATTATGAACTAGTTTGTATTTGCTACCTGAATAAATTAATGGATATTAAGATCTTGAATTCATAGATTTCAAAATTTTCTTTTAAAAACAAAATTTTTTTACAAAGTATGGTAACTTTGTCCATTTTTGTCATTATAATACTGCCTTTGTGGTGAGTATTGAACTTCACTAGGTTGTGAAGGTTGGGCAGTGCCAGCATATCTGGTATTCACCACATTATTGGGAGTAAACATTGCATGCATGTTTGGTAGCAGATACATTGCATGTGACCCCTGAGGTTGTGGACTCTGTGGTGTTGGGTGTGGGAAGGTTTGTTGTGTGACTGGTTGCAGCATCTGCATAAGCATCAAGTCATGTTGCCGTGATTTTTCAGCCTCCTCTTTCATGAATGCCAAAAGATCTTTGACCGGATCATTTTCCAGTGCATGCTTGATGACATTGACTGCTTCTTCAATTGGGCCAATTTTTTTTGCTTTCTTGTTTCTTTTCACTGGCACAAACAATTTTGCATCACCTGCTTCTGATCTCCTTGACTCCTCTAAGTCAGTATTGCTTGAGCTTCTGCCAGATGTAGGTGTTGAAGCAGAAGGCTCAATTGCTTGATCTGGCTGACAGGAGTCTCTTGTCTTTATAAGAGCAAACAACTGATCAAACCATTGTCCATACCCTTTATTATCTTGGAATCTCTTGATCCCTGTTGCTGTCTTAATTGTAATTGCAGCTCTCTTGCATTCACCCACTAGCTTTTTAAATTTTGTTTGTGGTTGAACAACTGTATATGGAACTGGCTCATTTCTTGTAGCTGCTCTTTCCTTGACTTCTATTAAAATCTTTGAATAAATAGCACCATTCTTTTGGTTCTTTGTATTCGTAAAGATGAGCTTTCTTTTGTAGTTTTCATCATTTACAATGACATCCACTAAATCGTTGACCAGTGAATCACTCCACTTGGCCTTTCGCCCTGGTTTTTTGTTTTTTCTTTTCTTTGATGTGGTGAGAATATCTTCCTCATCTTCATCTTCTTCACTTTCACTATTTTCATCATTATCCTTCAGAAGGTCATGTGCATTTCCATGCTCTTCATAAGTGATGTCACACTCAGTCTCTGCATAGTCATCCTGACCAGATGGAGTAATATCTTTTATGCTAGAATATTCAAATCAGAAACACAGTTTTTAAATATTAATTTATGCAATAGCATAGCTTATAGACGCATCGTAAACTTTGGTGAAACAAAATGGTGTTTGACCAAATGATAGTATGCCTTTCTTTAATGAGCAAGTAAGAACAAAGGAACGTGTGTGATCGCTATCTCATGCTTTTTTAAGGCAAGTAATGGTCTAAACAATCAAAAGCCCACATGAATACGTACCACTTCAGTCTTTTGTTCTTGACGGCGCCATTTACATTGTATATGGCAACTTTCTGTTTCCCTCGAGACTGTGAATCGTCATCGCAGTCTTTACAGTAGCCAACTTGCTTGCCAGCAATCCATCCACACGTACCATCATCTAACTCCTCAACCGAACAAAGGTAACGTGCATAAGGGTAACATGCAACATAAAGGTAACGTGCATCTAATACAACGATAACTCGTAACGCGAAAGCATACATTGCAAGGCTCCATGTTCGAATAATAAAATTCCACCAAGACGCACGCATGTTTGCGCGGTTATCCTGGTGCATTTTGGGACAGTTTTGACATTATAATACATTATTATGATTTATGCATTTAGTTCGGCGCATGAAAAGAGCGACGTCTAAACCGGAGTCGCTCCTATGCCGCATAATGCGACAGCTTCTGTCGAATTTAATGTTCGTGTCGCACCTAATCAAAACCTGCCGAACTTAATTGATTTAGACGCCGTGCCTCTGCCGTGCTCAATTGCTGGATTAGGTTTGGCGCATGAAAAGTACGCCGTCTAAAACGGGCCTAAGTCTCCGTCCACACGTGCACGTTTTCACATGAACGATTAAAAAGTTTTCCGTCCACACGAGCGTTTTCAAACTGTTTTCATTTGTCATCTCGTCCACACGTAAATGCAGTAACGATTGGAAAACGTTACTGCCTGTTTATTGAGCACGCGAAGTAGGCTACCTCCACGCACGCTGTGATGTCATTGTCGTTTTCAAAACACTCAGTTTTTGCTACCGGAAAGTCCGTTATCGTGTAGACGAGAAGCCAAAACGCAGAGAAAAGTGTACGTTTTCATTCGAATCAAGTTCGTGTCGGTAACGTCCTGTGTAGATGCGGCTGTTGGTAAAAGACACTTGCTCCAGTCATAAATTAGGATATTGTTGTTTTTGAGCAGGTACCCAAAAAGCTACTGCTATCAGGACTTATCCAATCCACTTGCTCGCTTGGGCTCAATTTTGCGTCCTAACTTCACAGAACTGTGGATGTTGACTTAGGGCCTATTTACCGGATTGGATTGTTGTATATGATTGTTTAATGTATTCTGTTAACTCATTGGTACGGTGGCTGGTGAATCAGGCTTAAGGTTTACCCTTTCTCCGTGCAAACTTGTCGTTTCTCCTATTTTCTGTGAGGAAATAGATCTTCGCGTTGGTAATATGACACTCTCACTTCGACGTTAAAATGTGCATCTCCTATTTGTAAACGCAGCTTTTCTCTATGAAGTGACATACCTTCACCGGAAAAGCGCGCATCTTTGCTGAAGAAATAAGCGTCTTCCTCTAAGAAATAGACGCCTTCTCTGTAGTAATGTGCACCTTTTTCGTGGAAAAAGACATCTTACATCCCTGTGTCCTGACCTCGCAGAATTTTCATTACAGTATTGACTTGATTAAGCACCTCCCCCGATTTAGCACCGCCCGAATTATGAGTCGCATATGAGACAAGGATATTAAACAGCACCGCCCTCAAATAAGCGTCGTTATTTATTCGCAACAATGCGACGCTTAATTGCAGCATGAACGGACTAAATTGTTCGAGGAGCCATACTAAAAAACAAGTGCAGTACAACTCAATCTACACCACGCTCGGACATTTATTCTTTTGTAGTACAATGTGTTTCGGTTGTTAACATTTACCTGTTATCGTTTACAATTATGATTTTTTAAGAGCGCCGCCCTCAAATAAACGCTTCCCCCCGATCCCCAAATAAGCTCCTCATCCGAAAAACTTTAAATTTATAGAGTGCCGCGGCGCTTCATCAAGTAAATGCGGTATATATAGTCGGGGGATTGGGTTAACATGTGTTTGTTTTCTTACCAGACACCGTACAACGATGCTACCCGGACGCATTGCTCGTTGCCAAACGAATAAAAACTGGCAGAAATCGTGCCTAAGGGACAACATTACATATTCCAGGATGAACAATTGTTTTCGATAATGCCGTGATTATAAGTACCGTGTAAATGGGTCCTTACATACATTAGGCTACAGGAGCAGATCTTCTCGCATCAACAAATGGTAGTAAAAGTAAATATTTACTTTGTCATGCAAATAGCCGTATTTAAAGTGGTATCTCTTCGAAACGAATGTATTAAATCGAAAAATTGTGAAAGAACTTATCAGTTCGCGTGCTTGCTCTTTAAAAAAAATTAAAAACTACAGAGGGTTTAAATGCAATTCAAGAAGTAGCAAGTGTACTTTTCCTTTTGGATACTGTCATCCAAACATGCGGGATGTGGCAGCACTTGTGAAAAGCGTCCCGCTGTAGCCAATTGGTACTTTACCCGGAAAAAATAACTTGTAAAGAAACACCAATTTAAAAACAAAACAAAACAAAACAAATCTCCGGCATCTAATACGGGCGAGGAAAAAAGCAGAGTTCAGTTCAGTTAAAAAAAAAAAAATTGCCCAATTGTTTCTGGCAAAAAAATTTCTATCCTGGTTCACCCGAGATCATCCCAAGAGGTCAAGCAGTTGGCCCCAAAGCGACCAGCGGCAATCATATGGTGTGAATAAGACGTGAGCTGAAGCAATCGTCGTTAAACGATCATTGAACGATACTTTCCGACAGGTGTCTACGAACATACCTCTCGTGAGGTAATTTCAGTCATTTTCAAAATGGTAGACTTCGTTGCAGAAAATAATCTTTGTGATGAAACGTTGTTAAAGTTAGTGAGGAGAGGAAATGCAATCATCGCTGAAGTTCTGTGATTGTCGGGTTTCATTCTGCTTGAATTCCGTTTTGATAATAAAAGAGATCAGTTGAAATATGGTGATATTTTGGCCGACTTCTCGTGTTTCCGTGGACCTGAATTCTACGAAGCGAAATCGACGCTAAACCGGTACGTGCGACGAGTTAAACTAGCCTGATAATGCAGTCGGATCTAACTGTTTCTAGAACGTACTGACAAGTTTTTTAGAGGAAACTATCAGCACTCTTCGGCCTTTTTATTGGATTTTGGAAAAATGACCATCAGTAACGTCTTGCATTTCAGTATTTAGTAACTTCTAGTATTTTCCTCACACCGTTGCATTTGCATTTGTCCACCAAGACGAGGCTGCAACATTTTGAAAAAATTTGGCCAATGTCTTCCTAGCGCTATTGGATAAAAGTAAAGTGGCTTTCTGATTGCATAGTTCCCTTGCAGCTGTAGCAAACTTTTCAAATTTTAAAATAAAATAACCTTTTACGCATTAGTTGACAATTGCTTCCTAATTTTGCTCATTTAGAGACAAATTTTTACAAGTAAATTAAAATTTGATTCAAAAATGGTGGGCAGGGAGATTCTAGCAGGACACAGGAAGCTGATTGTGAACCCTGATCATTGTTTGGGATGAGAGTAAGAAACATACAGTACATGTATCCTGACAAAAAGCATCTTGAAATCTCAATATTCGAGTTAAAGAACTTAAACAAATTGGTCATGGTAATATTTTGACTTTATTTGAAAGTTGTTGTCTAATGTGAGGCACTTCTTTAGAGTGTGTTTTTCTGTTTAATTTCTTGAAATTCCTGGCTGTGAACAGTACAGGTATTTGAGGCACAGTAAGTTGCTTCTCAATATATTCTGGTGTGGTCTTTCCAAACAGTATGAAACTGAGATGGAATACACTGAATATGTCCTGTTTACAGTAAGAAGAATCAAGGTGCTTAAATGCCAAGGTGTACCAGGTGATCAGAAAATTACTGTAGCTTTGACAGCAATGGATGGAAATTATTTTATGATATTTTTATTGTTTCAGGAGATAATCTTTATTTTGGAGAAAAATTACTAAAATCTGGGAAATATTAGAATTAATTAGACATCAGCTATAGGACATCTCTTTACATTTTCATTGAGGAATGAGAGAACTCAGAGATTTCATGATGGGAACATATTATATATGTATAGTACATCAAAGCACCGTGACACATAGTGGTTAGTTGGATAGACATTAATCAGCATTCCAGCCCTGGGTTTAAAAAGTATTCCCTACCTTAGGTAGACAAAAGGGGATTTTGGCCAAGTCAAAGACACTTTCTTTCAGTCAAAAACACTTGAATGGTTACATGCACTACCCTATCCATAAAAAAACAAATTTGAGGATCATTAAAAAGCTGTCATCAAGACACAGCACCATGCTAGGAGTTTACTGTGATTAATTTGTGGCATAGAGCTGCATAAGGCACCACTGAATTTAAATGGAATACAGTGATGAAATCATCAACGAAGACTGGAATGTGACAATCTTAGTGCAATTTGTAGTTCTTAGAATATTGTATATGAAAACAGTATCTCAACTTATCAGAAAAACAGTTCTTTGAGTAATTCAAATTAATTCCAAACATTTGTGCACCTGGGCAAAACTTCAACATTGATTTATTGCCAACCTCTACTGCAGTTTTGACCAAAGTTGCTATGGCAATGCCAATCTTTACACTAATTTATAACATGAATCTTACTTGGAATCTTACATTCAATCTTTTAATCAAATCTAACATTGAATCTAGCACTTACATTTGAATCTAACATTGAATCTTACTCAG
Source organism: Heliopora coerulea (assembly GCA_030142905.1). Classification (NCBI taxonomy): domain Eukaryota; kingdom Metazoa; phylum Cnidaria; class Anthozoa; order Scleralcyonacea; family Helioporidae; genus Heliopora; species Heliopora coerulea. Next base: position 61,906 of record JASJOG010000169.1, on the reverse strand, counting down.
TTCTTATGTCATTTTTTTCCAATATTTTCATGCTTTACGTGTTGCCTCATTATTTTGTGCTAAAATTTTCATACAGCTCACGATGTACGTCATTGACCCATGGAAGTCTATTAAACTGCATTTTCACTCACTGTTGTGTAGAATCCATGTGGAGTAGTGTTGTTGTTGCAGATGTTTTCTAGGCTATTTGACACTTAAAAAAGTTTACAGAAGATTGTGCTAGGTGACCATAAATCAATGTAAATTTGTCCTCTTACGTTTCCTCATCAATGTGATATCAATTTGACTCCTTTGTACATTATCTAGATCTAATTTTCTTTTATTTGATTTTCCCCCATTTTATTACATGTACTTCAGGATCTTCAAGAGCTTGATTGAAAATTCAGGGAAAACCATATTGAGAAGATTTTTCCTTGCTTTTGAAAGCATTTACAAACATATCACTGACCAAAACAGGTACAATAAGTATGCAAATTTTCAAACTTTAGTTTCCTCTTTATTTTCTAAACTAACAGCAACAATTTTGCAATATTATTTGTAGAAATCTTCAGATTCAGTTCAGGTCAAAGGCATTGAACTTTTCTGTGATAATAATAAAAGTATTTATCTTACACTCAATTTCTCACCTGCTGTATTTTACAGTCCATGTGAAGTAGCAGCATTTTTGTAAAAGTATCCTAGCTATTTGGTATTAAAGAAGATTTCCAGAAGATTGCTGGGTGACCATTACTTAACATAAATGTGTGCTTATATGCATTAATGTGGTATGGTATGACTCCTTTTAGTACATTATCCAGAATCTAATTTTTTTTAATTTGTTTTTTCTCATCTTATGTATTCAAGAACTTCAAGAGCTTGATTCAGTATGCAGGGAAAACCATATTGACAAATTGACATGATTTTTCCTTGCATTTGAAAGTGTTTAGAAATGCATCACCATCCTGAACAGGTACAGTAAGTACATGTATACAAGTTTTCAAACTTTAATGCAGCACTATTAGTGTGTTGGACAGCAATGTTAGTTATCTGGCTGGATACCAAACACTGTACTTCCCTCTGTATTTTTTAAACCAGCAATGACAATTTTGCAATATTTGTAGAAATGTTCTGATTCAATTCAGGTCAAAGCCATTAACCTTTTCTGTGATAAAGATTAAAATATTTAATTTACAGAGGCAATTTTGAAACTTCACCCATAAAACTGAAGCCTGGATGAAACCTTGACTGAGTTGAGACTGAGCTTGACTTTGTTACATACTTGTAAAGTAATCTCTGGGAATGTAACCAAAAAGGAATTTTTTAATTTCTGCTCATATTTCCTAATTAGAAACCAATTCAGAGTTAAGAATTAAGTATCTGCCAGTGGTTATCAGGCCATAATTATCTGCTAGTACAGTAGCTGAAGTGTTAAAATTTTATTATCCTGGTAGGTTCAGTTCTTGGCCCCCCCAATCGTATCACTATCATAAGCATGGCAACACGAAAAAGTTTTGGGGACCTGGAGATACAGACACTGTAAATAGACACAAATAATTGGATGAGAGGTACAGTATATCAACAAGCTTTTATTAGCAGTCCAAAGGTCCTTTAGGATGACTTACAGATGCAAAAGCTGGTGATAAATAAAATTTACTGGGTGGTAATGCAGTGTTGAAGTGAGAATGTTCTTTTGTGGAGACTGAGTCTGTGATGTAGGGATATTAAACTGTGTTTGTGTTAAAAAATACACTGCAGTTTAGTGTTTCCTCCTGGATTTACAATGTAAAAAGGTCACCCTCCCTAAGATGAACAAAAGAGCATTTCAACCTAGTCATGGGGAAAATTAAATCAGGATATTTTTTACCTGGCACTCATATTTGGCTGGCTACATCTCTGCATACATGCAAAATTACTATAGGGGATCACTGATAAGCTGTTGATATGGCACAGCAGCCAGCTAGGAGTTTATTTTCTGATGAATAATTTAAGTCATAGTGGTAGACAAGCTTTGTCAAGAGCAGGAATATCAGGTGGCTACTATTAAGTTGCTTTGGGGAAACAATGTAGCTGTAGATCTTCTTAGTGTAAAATTGGTTTTAAGAAAGAATTTTAATACAACATATGTTCTACAAAATGCTGTGTGTAAAATGCTATCCTATTCATGAATAATATTTACCAAAATTTGTTGTGGCTACATCACCTACATGTTACATTAAAAATTGTTGTATGGAGTAGTAGATATCATTGCTCATCAGTCATGATAACAACGAAGTAACCTGGTCAGGTTTACCTCCTAAGTTACTAAGTCATTCTTGATGCCATTGGCAATGTTTGAAATTTGTGCAAATGACCTCATGGACTCATAAATGCTGGAAAAGCACCCCCCGTCTGGGGCTCAGAAATTGTTTTTGTGAGTATAGGGCTTGGCGATCATTCATCTATCATCTTAAGATATTTTCGAGCTCTCATATATCTAACATACATACTCCATCTATCATTACCAATATATAGTGGCTTCCGCTTAGGTCGCACATATATGTCGAACTTGCACCTTGGCTCACCATCTGAGTCCTGTTAGCTCAATGGTTAGAGCGTCTTACTGGTCATCAGAAGGTTGTGGGTTCGATCCCCGTTGGTTGCTCAAAAATCGTTTTTCTGAGTATAGGACTTGACGATCATTCATCTATCATCTTAAGATAAGTTATCATTCTTGTCATTGTCATTTCATCATCATTTGTCATCATAAATATTAACATTATCACTGTAGTAGTTAATGTCATCACAATCTTCATTATTATCAAAATCCTTACTTGATTTAGTTCACTTTTAGATGTTTCACGTTCGTGTTATTAAAAACGTATGTAACCTAAACTTGTAATAATACCCAGTCATAGTCATACCCCTGTACGCATAATCATCTCACAATCAATCATGGTCATAGCATAAGCAAATCTTAATAATAATCAAATCAAAATCACTAGTCTTGTGCCACCGAATACTTTTGAACAGTTCATGAAGATACTTTGCCGGGTTTATGATATGAAAAAATTTCCGAGAAAGGTGTGCATTATAGAGTAGTCAGTTTTTTGAGTGACATAACTCAAATTTGTTTCTATTTAATTAAACTACGAGAAAACTACTGTTACTGTAAACGCTCTGTTAAGCCCCTGGGGCGCTTATTTATTTTCAGACCTTCTAGACGGGAGAGTTATTAGAGAGGGAGGATAATAGAGAGGGGAACTTATTTAAAAGTACCTTTATTTATAGTGGATAACCCTGTCAGCCATCTGAGCTGTTCTGTCTAGAGGAGCAGTAAGGTCCACCTCTCATGGGTTCAGTGTTACTGTTGGAGGAAACCGGAGTACCCGGAGAAAACCTGCGATGCTTGGTAGAGACAAATTTAACAACACTCTTCTCAGATGTGACCAAGGTAACTTTAATCAGATAACTGCATGGATCCGGGGTCGAACCCTGATCACAGTGGTGAGAGACACTTGCCCTGCCACTGTGCCACCAGCACCCCCGATGTGAAAGACGAAGACACGATTTTTTCTGAAATGCTGTCCAGCTATAATAAATAGCATGACAACTGGCATGTATTTGTCACGTGCAATCATGAAGCCGAAACAAATTCAGGCTCATAAAAATGTTTTTCTACTGAAGTGTATGTTTGAAGATGGACTTGTTGTTCCAGGAACAAATTGTGCGATGTGCAAGTCAAGAACCATTATTGATATACTGAAAACAGAACTTGATAAGAAAGAACTAAAACTGTCCCATCTGAATTTGGAAGTTGGAAATGTTGAGTTCTAGAATATAGTGAGATTCTAACCAGTCGTAAGTCACTATCTTTTTTTGTGCTTTTGTTCGGGGAAAGGTCTTAGTAGAGAGGAGGCTTTTTAAAAACTTGAAGTTCTGCAGTGAGGGTCATTAGAGAGCGGAATCTTAATAGAGATGGAGGGCTCGATAGAGTGTTTACGGTATTTTGCTTAAACTCCGCCGCCTGCATAAAGACTCCTTACGTCAAATTCGAACTGGTTAATTCGAAGTTGTTGGTAACGTATAGTTCAGTAATTTCAGTACATAGATTTGTCCGAAGATGATACAGTTTGGTTTATGCGTCATCAACTCTGTATAAATCAATCGACTTATAATTTTTATCACTAAAACTTGATAGTGATGTTAAGATGAGATCGAAACACCATTCAGTAAACCAGAGACTTCTATTGCTTACATTTGTGATAAAATGTAATCGATAGTAATAAAGAAATAGAAACTGTTTTGCCGTGTTTATATTGCCTGATACAAGCACGAGAAGGTTGGGAGAAATCTAAAGCTGTTGTGTACGCCCGAGACCGAAGATCGAGGGTTTAAACGGCCGCTTAAGAGTTCTCCCAACCTCTCTGAGTGTTTGCATCAGGCTACATAAACGCAGCAAAACAGTTTCTGATTCTCTTATAAAATAAGCAAAGAACTAAGTGATAATAATTGTGAATAACGAACTTTATTTTCGTTATCAAATCGTAAGTTCTTCTTACAAGTTCGTAGACCAATCAGAACTCCCCATTGGCACCAAAAACAAATTCTGGCATTAAGCGGCGTCTCTGATGTCATAACGGTGTTCACATAGCCGGATATAAACACGGTAACTGAATACTCAATCCGTGCGTAATAGAAATTGTATAATATAAATATATTACACTGACGCTTGTTAATATACTGACTTTCAATTGAATGATTGTGTTTCTTCGTGGAAGGTTGTCGCTTAGTGCTCATATTTCCATATTACAATAAATCTACTTTTGAATGAATAAGATTACTCCCATCGGAGGAGGCGGCTTATTTTTTTTTCTGCCCTTCTGAACTGGGAGGGTATTAGAAGACTGGGGGCTAAATAGAGGAAATATGGTAGTTAGCTTACAAATTTGCAATATTTTTTTATTCTTCAATTTGTTTCATGCATTTCTTTTTGCCATAACAAGGCCAAGGCGTTATATCTTTATAGAGTGATGTTGTTGATTGATCAGAAGTTTGGTGGAGATGCTTGAGAGCGGATGTTGGTCTCGTATTACAGATACTGGTAAAGTATATTAACAGGATTTTATTTTTAAGTATTACTTAACAGTGTTATAAATTTGGTCGCGTTCGTCCCTAGCCCTGGCCGTATCCCAATTCCTAACCCTGAACCTTATCCTAACCATAGTTATAACTCAAACTCTATTCTTCAGAGGTTAGCGGCTTGTCTGCATCCGCTAAACTGTACTCATATAAGTTTAAATAATGGTAATAGTAATGATAATGGTAATGGTAATGATAATGGTAATAATAATGATAATGGTAATAATAATGGTAATGATGATAGTAATGGTAATGCTAATGGTAATGCTAATGATAATGATAATGATAATGGTAATGATAATGGTAATAGCAATGGTATTGGCGATGGTAATGGCAATGGTAATGATAACAATAATGATAACAGTACTGATAAAGATTAAGGTAATGATGATGGTAATGATTATGATAATGGTAATGATAATGGTAATGATAACGATAATGGTAATGATAACGATAATGGTAATGATAATGGTAATGATAATGGTAATGATAATGGTAATGATAATGGTAATGTAATGGTAATGATAACAGTACTGATAAAGATGAATGTAATGATGATGGCGATGGTAATAATGGTAATGGTAATAATAGTAATGGTAATGGTAACGATAAGGGGAATGATAATGGTAATAGTAATAATAATGGTGATGGTTATGGTAGTGGTGGTGGTAATGGTAGTGGTTGTAATAATGGTAATGGTGATGATAATGGTAATGGTTATGGTAATAAAAATGGAAATTATAATAGTAATGGTAGTGATAATGATAATGACAACGATAATGGTAATGATAATGGTAATAGTAAAGATAATGATAATGATGATGATAATGGTAATGGTGATGATTAGGTAACGATAATACTAATGATAATGGTAATTATAATGGTAATGTTAATTATAATGATAATGGTAATGTGTTGATAATAGTAATGATAGTGGTAGTGATAGTGGTAATGGTAGTAGTAGTGATAGTGACAGTGATAGTGATAATGATTTTGGTAAATAGTGAACAATAAATGACAAATAATAAAAGATAATAATAAATGATAAATGTTAAAGAATAAATAGCATTTCAATCTGAAGCAGTTACATTACAAATTAAAAATTATTGTTTCTGTAAGAACTAACTTGCAACGGCTTGTTGTAGCGGTTAAACGAAGCCGCATGGGAAAGAATGCTTGCCTCAAAATGTGTACGAGCTCGAACTTATTCCAAGTGATAGCAAGCTCTGCCTGGTACAAATCAATACTAGTTAATGGTGAAAGAAGACGCGAGGCGAACCTTGTACCCAAGCACTCAATACCTTATTTTATTTTACAGTGCGACCCGGGCCAATATCGAGTCAAACATCGACCATGTATGGAAACTTCTTCGAAGTACAGGAATTTCTACAGGGAAACGACCTCGGAAATATCTAGAGAATTACTTCACGTGAGTGTGGCTCGAATGATATCAAAAATACTTGCTAATCTTGTGGGATTAGGAACATTTGGACAACTGTAAACTTTACTTGTTTTCGGCTTTGCATAGTCATTCAAGTGAATTAAGTTTCCATTGTTGAATTCATGTTTCTCGATTTTACATTTGAACGTTATGTTCAGGTGTCCTGGTTTATGACTTGAGATAAATATTTACTAGTGATCGACCTAACGTGAGGTCTGTACTAGTGAAATATAGGACAGATGTTGCTACAACAGGGGTCCGATATTTTACTAATACAGACGAAATAAGTGAGGTGAATAAGTAGTTTATCATAACCCCGATTACGCTGTTAATATTTTGGACAGGGCACGGCTGAAATTTTGGCATTGGTGCCGCTATTGTTGGGCGGTGCTGACTTCATCGAAATTTCGTTCCCGTTCCTAAAAAATTAGCCTTGCCGAGCACCTCTGTATATGTTGGTGCTGTGCCCAAAATATTACAGTGTGAAGGGGGTTTATATGGCTTTAATGAAATATAATTGACAAGTGCAAAGGTAGAGAACGACAGACTAACTTGCAGTTCTGTCGTCTTTTCATAAATACTTTCTTCACCAACTTCATTCTACTTGGTTACTTTTCCTTCCCTGATTTTTTGTAATACACTTGCACTTCATATTTTGTGAAAAGTTTAAATTTTAATTCGACACAAGCAAGACTTTCTTAAATTTTCGCACCAGAACTGACAATATGTGAAATATCCGACCACTTATGAACCAATCAAATAGCTGGATTTCCGTATTCGGACCGGTCGCTACCACAGCCATATAATAAATACTCGTATTCCATTATAAGTTGTGAAAATATTGTTCACTAGTCCGATTTTGGGCGTGAAAATTGTAAGTGTTCCAATGCAGCCTTAGCTTGCAGCTGTGGTGAATAATCCTTGGCTTAATCTGTGGCGGAAGGAACGCCGTACGTTGTCTTTCGGTTAACTTTGGAAAACGTAAGACACAAGTTGCACTCTGGCATCTTATTGTAGTAAGTTATTTTTTCCTCGGAGCATACGGGTATGGGGCTCGAAGTGAATTTTTTTTCTTGGTTGTTCCTTGGTAAACCATTGGTCCTTTTCAGTCTTCCCCAGAAAGAATTTGTTTGCTCAAACCTCTTTTGGTTTGTTTTTTATATATATCAGCCAAATGAGCAAAAAACTTCATCACTCATAAATAATATTTTTACTTCATAACTATGTCAGCTTGGAATGCTCAATGGTCATTGTTTTGAATACTGTTATCATACATGTATTGCTTGGTCGATGGCTGCCATACTCTGCTTTATTGGGTCAGGTATTTTTATATTTTTTATGATAATCTTTTTACTAGTTGATGGTTGCTAACCTGAGCTTTATACGACTGTGCTCGCTATCCGGTCTGTACGCAATATAACACACACTGATTGGCTGCCTAGCCGTGCAATAGGGAGGTTACGAAATGATGACGTCTAGTCCGAGCAGGGAAATTGGAACGAGGTTGCATCGAGGTTGCTTCATTACGAATTACTCGAAAAGGTGGGAATGTCAACGACGAGAAAAGTGAGACTTTTACCATGGCTAGCTTGAGAGAAATACAAATTTGGCTTGTACATGATAACAAAATAAGCACATCGATAAAAGTGGAGATATCCTACTGGGTTTGCGAGCAGTTTAATCTAGATCGATTAACCGAGTGGTTAACCGGGGCTGGCTCGCTCCATATGATCAGTCCTTAACTAAAAGGACGTCACACTGGATAAAGCAACGAATAGAGCGGGGAATTTTCATCGCAATAAAATAGCTGAAAATTCATGATAATCTTTATAAAATTTACCCTGGCAGGATTACTACGGGTCATAAAAACCTGGAAAATCATGGAAAATCAAAATTTCAAAATCCAGGCCTGGAAAATCTGGAAAATTTAGTGCCGGTCATGGAAAGTCATGGAAAATTAGTGCCGGTCATGGAAAGTCATGAAAAATTAGATTTCTTCTGGATCAGTGAATAATTCTATCTCAATTTTCTTCGCTCGCATTTTCAAGTTTCTTGGAGATACCATTGAACGTGGAAAATATTGCAAAAATTATATCTACGATACTGGTAACCTTAATTTATCATTGCTTAGGCGTGCACTTCAATTCAGAGACTGGGTCCCATCTACCTCTGTGGTTCGACGGAGCCCCTGTTCAGCTCGTTTCGTTGTTTCTAACTTTTCCAGGTCATGGAGTTTTGTAAATGTGGTCATGGAAAATCGTGGAATTTTGGTGGACCAATAGTGTACGAACCCTGCCCGAAGACTTCGTCCAGATTCGTAATGACTGATCGAATTTTCATTATCGGAATCCTTGCAAACTTTCATTACTTTCGCCGTACTGGGTTGTTTAGTATGACTTTTAACATATATGTCAACCTCCCCAATGCTGATGTACGTGGCTAATTGGTCATATCTGATTGGCCTGTGGTGCCAGCTCCTCCATTTCATTAATGCGACTTCGTTGGACAAACGAGCAAACTCTCCAACATCTGTTGGACAAATCAAAATGTTGGATCAGATTTTGATCGGAAGCAAACCTAATCCAACAAAATGTTCGATGAAAATAGCGTGGCAAACGATTAAACAATGTTGGATGCAACAAAGTTCTCCAACGAAGTGAGATCGTTTCAGAATCGTCCTTAGAGATATACATGAACAGAAATTTTTCATGATAACCTGACACTACCGAAGTCAACTGAAAAATGAACATTTTTCAGTTGACTTCGGCAGTGTCAGATTTTCATGAAGAATTTCTATTTAAAGTTGGATCGTTTGACCTGGTCTTCAACACCACCTTAACAAACGCATTGTCTTACTCTTTCCCCAGGTGCTGGGCTTGCTGCCTCATTCCATTCTGTTTGGATGGTTGCAAAGATGTCAGTCATTACTGTCCCAACTGGCGAAGTCATCTTGGCACCTATCGACGAATGTAGTCGTCTCCAGCAATGTCATCTTGACTAAGGTCTTTGTCTTTTTCTTGAATTTATGTACCTCGTAAATTATTGCACTCTACTTGGAAACAATTTTACCCAACGACAAAAATGCAGTTCAGGGAACTTCGTATTATAATGGGACTGATTTTAACTCGTGATTTAGAACTAAGGTTTTAGCATAAACACCACTGTGTAATATGATTTTGCTTGGTCTGACAATAAATGCAATGGCCAGCTATTCAGTGTATGGTCACTTTGTGGACAACTGTGTCACGAGGAATCGTAGAGATGCGCCGATGTAACTGCCTACCTAATTGAAGAGTTATCGGCAGGTAAACACTGGAGGTGGGGCATTGGCGGTGAAAGATGTTTGGTATTGGGGAGTTAATTGTTACGCAAAGGTAGAACATGGGGTTGCTGGAGGCACTGTGGTAGTTCGCGTGTCTCACCACTTTGACTAGGGTTCGCTTCCAGCTCCGTGCAGTTATCTGATTAAAGTTACCTTGGTCACATGTTGGAAGAGTGTAGTCCATTTTGACTCTACCAAACATAGCAGGATCTTCGGGTACTCCGGTTTCCTCCTGTAATAACGCTGGACCCATGAGGGGTGGCCCTTACTGTCCCTCTAGGGAGAACAATTTCGCTAGCTGATAGGGTTTTATAAAATAACGTGACTCGTTCGCAAGCTCTGATTGGTTAATACCCGTGTTTGGATAAGAGTATCCAAACACGGAAAATTTACCGCCAAAAGTGTACTGAAGTTTGTTTTATATGTTTCGCCTTATTTCATGAAGGAAACACGTAACGGTTTTTGTGTGTTTGAATACTGTGATTCAAACACTCGGTACGTTAGTTGACTTTCAAATAGCTTAAGAAAACACACTTGATTTTCCTCTTCGTCACCGCGTTGAAGTGGCTTCGCTTTGTTTACCAGGGTTCTATCTTCATAAACTTGGCTCTGATTGGTGGTTAGTTGATGTTTTTCGGGAGAATTGCTTACTTCATCATAGTGTTTATTAAGTTAACTGACTTTCATCTGTCGTTATTTTATAAAAGAAATACCAAATGGATTCCCTTGTTTGGCTACTGTGATCCAAACACTTGGGATGTTGCTCGACTTTCGAAAAGCGAAAAACACTTGGCTAGCGGCCTATGTTTTTTTACGCTTTACTCAAGTTCCGCAACGTTCCGCGTGTTTGAATCACGATTATGAATAAGAACTCATGTCTTGGACGAGTAATGGAGTCTGGCCATCACCATGTTAGAACGTCCACTTCTTTTTATGAACGCTACGCAATCATACACTTGGCCATTGCACTAACCCAAGAAATAGCTTGGAATGTTAAGTACCATCGTGACAACGAAGAAACTTTGATAATTCACAACGACAGCAAGCAGGCCGTCAGTGAAAACTTACTTATGGCATCAAAAAAGTTTTTACAAGGAATAGTTTTCATGTCGATAACATTTTCTCACCTAACTGAACGATTTCTCCGTCAGTCGGTTCAAATGGATGTTTTTGATATCCATCACATTTTGTTCACAATGTCTCTTTTGTCTTTCCCTTATAACTCGATCTGCAACTCCAAAAATAACTGTCGGGCGTTCGATTTGCTGAAAATTACGACACAGCAGTGGATAAAGTAGTTTATTGTTTTTGTCACCTTCTACTCTTATGTTTAACAGTGAGTTCTCCCGTGAAGTCTGGCAAGCCTCTCATGAAAGCAGGTAAAGCATCTGGTCTAGATAAGATCTCCTGTAAATTACTTCGAGCAGCAGGAAATTCTATGCATGAATCCCTACTTGTCGTTTTTAACCTTATTTTGAATACGGGCATTTTCCCAGATGACATGAAACTTGCTAAAATTACTCCTAATTATAAATCGGGAGAAAAAACTGACTGCGGAAATTATAGACCTATTTCGGTGATATCTGCTGTAGCAAAAATTCTTGAGAAACTTGTTCATGATCGAGTATTTCACTTTCTTAATGAAAATGAAGTTATCTCAAATCAACAGTCAGGATTTCGTCCCTTTCACTCAACTGAAACATCATTACTACAATTTGCAAATCAATGCCTTATAAATATGAACAATGGTCTAGTAAATGGCATTCTATTTCTAAATCTCAAAAAAGCTTTCGACACTGTAGACTGCAAAATTCTTTTATCCAAATTAGAACGCTACGGAATCAGAGGAACTGCTTTAAAGGGGTACTCCACTCAAAATACAAGTTGGGTTCATATGAAAGATCTTACCAACATTAGACCATCGGCAAAATTTCTCTGGTTAGTTTCGTTTAGTTAAGGAGATATTGCAGGCCGAAGTTCGAAATTTTGCCAAATTTGCGACGCCATGTTGTCTTTCCCAAGCAGACGCGGATTGTCAGCGGAGTACCAAATATGACGTCACTGAGTGCTTCTTGCTCGATTACCAATGTTGTTTTGAAGTAAATTACAAATGAGCGTTGTCGGAGAGAGTTCTTCTGAGGAAGCTTGTTCTAGTTCAAGCCGTTCGAACTCCTCAAATCTGGATGTAGGCGATTTCCTGGAAGATATCCTTAACCTGGATGGTGTTCAAGGTTATCAATTTCAACCTAGACGAAATTCATACACTGGGGAATCGAGCGAATCTGATTACGGCGATGTGGATGAGTCGGTCAACATTGAACCAAGTTCTGTCGCTCGACTGGATAACTTGGACTGGTAAGTTTTAATTGAACATCTCGTTACTTCTTTAAGTAATGGTATTGTATAAGGAAGATATGATACGAGCCCATTTCCCTCCACCCGGTGAAGAAGAAGACTTTGTATGGGCTCGTATGCAACTGACAGCGCAAGATGGCAGAATGACTCGTATCTCTTTCCCAACAACACCCCAACACCAACGAACTAACTGTCTATAAGCCACGTGTCTTTGGATTTTATGTTCTGGTCCCTCAACTGCCTTTGACCCATACTGTTGTTTATACTGAAACCAGGCAGCCTGCAAGCTCCAACGATTTAAACAAACAGCACGAAAACCAGGATTATCTGTCATGCAACAGTAGCGCTTTTGCGGCCTCTCAACTTCATACACCTCCTCGTTCTTACCTAGCACCACTTGAATTTCCTGACAGCAAATGCATTCCTCTTTTCTGTCCATTATTTGGCAGTTTTTGCACGTACACCTGAAAATGAAGGGAGCTGTTGTTTTGCTTCGAGCGGCCATGGGAATGTTTCGAATCCCTGTGAAACTGGTTCGAAATATTCTGGTGATATCGGCAAGAAAAGTTTACAGAAATCATATCTTCCTTATACAATACCATTACTTAAAGAAGTAACGAGAAGTTCAATTAAAACTTACCAGTCCAAGTTATCCAGTCGAGCGACAGAACTTGGTTCAATGTTGACCGACTCATCCACATCGCCGTAATCAGATTCGCTCGATTCCCCAGTGTATGAATTTCGTCTAGGTTGAAATTGATAACCTTGAACACCATCCAGGTTAAGGTTATCTTCCAGGAAATCGTCTACATCCAGATTTGAGGAGTTCGAACGGCTTGAACTAGAACAAGCTTCCTCAGAAGAACTCTCTCCGACAACGCTCATTTGTAATTTACTTCAAAACAACATTGGTAATCGAGCAAGAAGCACTCAGTGACGTCATATTTGGTACTCCGCTGACAATCCGCGTCTGCTTGGGAAAGACAACATGGCGTCGCAAATTTGGCAAAATTTCGAACTTCGGCGTGCAATATTTCCTTAACTAAACGAAACTAACCAGAGAAATTTTGCCGATGGTCTAATGTTGGTAAGATCTTTCATATGAACCCAACTTGTATTTTGAGTGGAGTACCCCTTTAAAGCTATTTCAATCCTATCTTCATGGAAGGAAACAAGTATGTATACATCAGAATGCATTGTCGGAGGCTAAAGATATTACATGCGGTGTTCCTCAGGGATCAAATCTTGGTCCGTTACTCTTCCTCTTGTACATTAATGGTCTTCCAAATTGTCTTGATAAAACTCTAGCATCAATGTTTGCGGACGACACCAATTTTTCTTGTCATGGAAAGTCGTCCGCAGACATTGAAAGCAAACTTAACATTGATCTAGATAACGTACATAAATGGCTAACCGCCAATAAGTTAACACTAAACGAAGAGAAAACGGAATTTATGCTGATCGGATCCAGACAGAGACTAAACCAATTTTCCGGTAATCCTAATATAATTCTTGGCAACCATACAATACAACAGGTGCCAAATAAGAAAGTTTTAGGAGTTATTATTGATGAAAATCTAAAGTGGAATGAACACAATGATGCTCAATGCAAAAAAATTTCGAAAGCTATTGCGCTAAGAAGAGCAAAACAATTTGTAACTCACGAAGCACTCTTAAATATATTCAATTCACTCGTTCTACCCCACTTTACCTATTGCTCCAATGTATGGAATGATGGCAATTGCGCACACGCTGAAAAACTATATAAATTACAAAAGCAAGCCGCTCGAGTGATAACGGGTTCTAATTACGTAATAAGATCAACAGCGATTTTTAATAAGCTGCAATGGGAACCGATAAAAAATATTCTTAAAAAACGGGAGAATATTTTGACATTCAAGGCGTTGCGAGGCATAACTCCCGGTTACTTATCAGACTTGTTTATCACTTGTCATAATGATTCACATCAATTGAGAAGTAACAATAGGAAACTTTATTTAAAAAAGCCAAAAACGAATTACCTACGAAAAAGTTTCTCATATTGTGGAGCTATATCTTGGAATGATCTCCCACCCGTAATTCTGGACGGGTATGACCAACTCTCCGTCAACTCATTAAAAACTTTACTTAGAAATCATTATAATAATTTAAAGAGAAATCTCTCGTTAAGTTAACTCAAATATCTAATACCACTAAATATTTGGATGTTTTCAAGGTCAAAATTGAACGTTTGTAGTATTTTTACATTTTTTAAGTATATATAGTTTTATTAGTACAAGAGTGTGAATAATTAGGTATAGATATCACTGTATTTAGAGTAACGGCCCCTTGAAGACCAGCATCTTATCGCTGAAGGGTTACCGTTGTAAAATAAATTTAAATAATAATAATAATAATAATAATAATAATAATAATAATAATTTGGGCACTGGAGTAGGACAAGCACAGCTTCAGCCTACTACGGGAATGTGGACGCTCCCGCCCACCAGAGTCCGGGGTGGCACCTTTGGCAAGTGCCAGCAACCCCTTAGCCAAGGGTAGATAAGACTCTTTAGCCTTGGATGGCAACTTATCTAGGAGAAGGAAACTCCGAGATAAAACCAGAAATAGGTAGGCAGGGCATTGACTCGGAGCCAGTGACCTCCATAAAACGAGCAGGCTTTGATGAGATGACCTAGGGAGTGGCGCCCCTGCCTTGCCAGCTGGGTAGACAGGTAGCCGAAAGCCTCAGCTTGCCTTAATTGGCTGGCAGCTGCAAGTACACTACCTTCAGGTGTTGGCAAACCTGCCCTGTTAGTCCAAGGACTAGAAGAAAATCTTTACAGCAGGCTCATGCCCCTGACCTTAGTTGGTTGAGGATATACCAGCCTTAAGTGCTGAAACAGATCTGCACTAGTCTAAGAATAAAACAATATTCAGTTTTAACCCTTGCAGTGGCACGCCTAAACTGACCTTAATTGGTTGGAAGTGCAACAGGGTACTGTTAAGGTCAAACTGGATATACGCATCGGGGAGTACTTTCAGGGACTTTAGAGGGCTGTATATCCCTTGCTCCTTCCTGACTGGATAAGTTGGGCGAGTAAGGGCTGGCCCCGTGGGTGTTTCTTAAAATCCATTTTAATGGTAAAATTTCCTTTCCCCACAAGTTCCCTGAAATGTGCAATGTCTGTTGCGGCCTTACCTGGCGGGATGTTGGGAGCCCGTAGCAGGCTTAGACCCCTTCCACTGTCCTTAGTTGGATGGTGTGCGAGTTGTAATAATAATAATAATAATAATGATAATAATAATAATAATAATAATAATAATAAAAGCCCAGTGAGATCAGGGTCGTTGCCAATAAAACCGACGAAGGGGGGTGTCAAGCCAAGTTGGACTTGTGCTTTAAATTTTCCAGCACAAACACACACAGAAGGAAATATTACTATACGGTGGTCAAGTTGACGGAAAGAACCGATGTCCAGGTGCTCAATGTCTGGATGAAACGTGCAGCTAAAGTTAACATCGCTGACAAGCACAACGCTCATTATAAAGCTTGTGAGTTGTAAGTATCCAAGACAAAGGAAGGCAATGGTGCATTCGAGAACCCAAATCAACCCGAACTTTCTAGCCACTGAATACCGATAGTGCGATTGCTACAAGGAAAAGGTGGAAAGGGAAGGGAAAGGCCTGAACAGAAAGTAGACTAACTGTCAGTGAACTGTCGGGAATAATTCAGGCGAGGAAGATGACCAAGCATTTATAGAGCTGGCTTGTTTGATGGTTCAACAACAGCGTGAGGATAAAACGTTTTTGACTGAGTTCATCACCAAGAAAGGAAATAAAGCCGCAGATAAAGCCCACGCGATAGCGATGGAGTTTTTATAGGACGAGGTAAGGATGGAACTTGGAAACAATACGTTGTGGTACCACGTGCGGCTATAGCGGTTTCTATTTGCATTGATAATTGCATTAGCATCGATGGTTTTCAATGACGGCAGAACAGTTTGAGTTTTGTGAGGGAGAGGTCCAAATGCTTAAGAAATCATTGGGGACTCTGGGATCACTGTCTAAAAAGCACAATTTTCTGAATTCTAAGGCGTGCTGTTGTATTAATTCTTCTCATTAAACTTTTTGTATGTTTAAATTTCTGTTAACTCCTTATTCCTTTTTTACAAACACGTCAGTTTTTATTTTTGTCTACAGCGTGACGAGTCTTGCGCGAAACAACAATAAAAATTCACTGCATTTCATCTTTATTAGTTGAATGTATTTCAGGTTTTCAGCGGTTTGTTCCTGGTCAAAATAGCTCAATTCTCATTCGAATTCTTTGCAAGGCTAACGATGAGAACAATAAAGGCTTTGCTTCGTGGCAAAATGGTTGGAGACATTGTCACCATTCGTAGGGATATTCCCCCACCTGTTAGATTTTGTGGGTGAATACCCCACAGATCCCCCCCGACAAATATTTCCTAATGATCGACCTAACGGGTCACCTAACGTCATACAGTGGAACCCCGCCGTACGACCACCCCGTTAATACGACCACTTTTTTTTTCCCCGAATAAGAGCTAATTTTTTTTCTAATCTGAAAACCTCGTTAATACGACCACCTCGTTAATACGACCAACGACCATATTTTGATGTCCCCTACAGTTTAATAGGACCACTCGACGTGTTGAGTAATGCATTTTTTGATATCAAATTCTGATATGCGGTGTATAATTATCTTAATCAATTACACATACGGCAAATAATTAACACTTAAACGTTTTCAATATTCATTTTAATTTTTATTAAACAGATAGAACGTGATTAAATATGTTTTTGGGTCGTTTTATCGTTTTCTTGCCTTCTTTTTTCTGCCGCTTTCCTCTGCTGTTCTCTTTTGGCCACATTCCATTTCGACTCTAACGGATAGGTTATTCGGGATGTCCAGCAATTTGCTTAGCAAGTCAATGTTCTTTTCCTGCCCCATAAATTTGTAAATGCATGGAATCTCTATTCCATATCCCCCGCCCCGATCGGCAGCTGTTCCAATAACTTTAGCTTCTGCTTCACTGCCGCTCTTTGCTAAGAAATGGCGAACTATCCAATTTCCATGATTTGTAGAAGCTAGTGCCCTTGGAATGTGACCAACTACGTCTCCTTCTTTAATCACCGCAATAGCGTTCTTGTCTTGTTCATTGTCGTGTTCGTACTTTAGTTCAAGAACTTCATCAATCTTGATTCTCCAGTATTCTTTGTAAACATGATATGCCCTTATTCAAGAAGGAACTTCGATTACTTTTGTGCTAGAAATATTTTCTATCGGGCCAGACATGACTCCTTCGACGTTACTGGCGGAAATACAAGTGTATGCACGCGCAGGTTATGAAAAGCGCCGAATCTGTCATTGATCCATATTTCACACTTTTTCTAATTTAATCAGTGCAAAATTTTCACGCATTTCTCGAGGATTTTCCTGATTTGTTACCTTTTGTCCGAACAGACTTCGCAGCTTTCTGTATAAGCACTTTGACCAGTCATCATGTCCTCAAATTGTAAGCGAAAACGGCAGGCAATATCCTCAATGCAGGATGCTTTGGATTTTCTCGAACAGAAAGGAAATTCAAAAACGGCAAATGAGCTCGCCAGTGTAGTCTGCCAAGCTCAAACCGATTGGCTTTAGTGTCGGAAAAACCAACGGAAGCTTACAGATTTTTTTAAACCTAGAAATTTAAATAACTAATATAGGGGCTTATTATCAAGGTTATTCGTCTCATTTGGTTAATTTTGTTGAGTTGTGTTCAGTTAACAAAATTTATTTGTGGATTATTTTGTGGTTTTAGCGTAATGCTAATTGAAATCTGACTCCGTTTGCCATGACGTCATTTAAAAAAACATTTGTTACGTATCTGATCCACCCCCTTTATACGACCATCCCGTTAATACGACCAAATTTTTTCGGCCCAACGGTGGTCGTATTAACGGGGTTCCACTGTATTGTTGCTGGTCAAATAGCTCAATTCGCATTCGAATTCTTTGCACGGCTAACGTTGAGAACAATAAAAGCTTTGCTTCGTGGCAAAATGGTTGGAGACATTGTCAGCATTCGTTTGGCTATTCCCCCACCTTTTAGGTTTTGTGGGGTGAATACCCCACAGCTGCCCCCCTCCTCGCCCCCTTCTGCCAACCTTGATGGTTGTCATACAGTACAAAGTTATTTCGAAAACAAGATTGTCGAGGGACTCGTTATTAAACGAAAGAGCTCCTATCGTAATAACAGTGGAATGATAAGGCCTGTATACACGTCGATATCGTACGTTACGATTGTCATCCTGGTGTATGGAATAAATCCATGACAGCCATGCAGCAATGCAGCCTCTTGATTCGCTTTAATTCGTCCTCGATGCTCTTGTCAATTTAGCACATCCGGCAAGATTTCAATCGTCAAGCAAAAATATCACATGTGTAAACGACTTTTAGATTTCACAGTTATTCCCACTGGACTAACCTATATCCTCTAAATGTCCGCTCATCGCGGCTGGCCGTTTTTAAAACTCGAATATGACTGTACAGAAGTAAACAATTGCATTTCAATTCCATCAATTTTTAGCCTTTTTACGAAAACCAGAGTTTCTTCATATCAAACCAAATTCTGTAATATAAAACGACATTAAGGCAATCTCAGTAGATTGTCTCAGCTTTATGCCTCCAATCAATATTTATTCTTGGAAAACGGGCAGCGATAACCATTGGTTTTCGTTAAATAAATCAGTATTTAACAGCAAAAACCTGCCAAATGTGATAGCTTGTTGGTTGTTTTAACTGATTTTAAAAATTAAAACATAAGACATAAACCGAAAAGCATCATCTCGAAAACCCATGGTATGAGTACATAAAAAAAGACGATTGGAATTGAAATGGCATTATTTCGATTCTATCCGAAAGTCGCATATTTTGTCGCTGTTTCAGAGACAGAATTTTGTTGTTCATTCAGTAATAATGGCTGATTCAAAACTTACCTTCTTTAACTCTTAGCCAGCTAATAGGGTCGTACGCGACCTTACGTTTGTTGCTCGCACTTTCCTCCATAAAAAAGTGACAAATCAAGAGACCAAGCACAATTTTAGATTTTTTAGTTATAACATTGTCAAAAAATGACCTACCAAATACGGAAAAGAAGCCCCCCCGTCTTTGATGCGTTTCGTTTTGCTGTATGTTCGCAGAGTAGTCCAGTTGCCCTTCAAGTGGGACATTCTCGATCTTCAATGAAGATATTCTGCAGAATCGCACGCTTAAGTGATTGACCTCAATGTCCTCAATAATAACCGGCCGGTAGGCCTGGCGAAGAGTTGTATCATGAAATTTTCTCTTCGCCTAATCATGGGGCATTTTATTATAAGTAAATAAATAAAAGCGTAAATTTCCAGTATCGCGAGAAAAAAAAATTCGTTTGTTTTGCTAGACAATTTTATTTGTTAAACACGGAAACTTTGCAGAATGTCAAAATTCAGCCGAGGCTGTTAAAGATTCCAATGACTCGTATTATTCGTACGACTTTCCATTTTGAAAAAGAAATTCATTTCTTCGAATGCATACATTATTCATTGTCCACAAAATATCCAGACGCCACTTTTTCTGCTACATCGTAAAGGTCCAGGCGATTGAGAGCACGCACCAAATTCTCTCTTGTTCCACCCATCATTTGGTAGTGGATCAGCATGTCTAGAGCTTTAGAAGTTTCATCTTGATTCACTCTTGAATAAAATATGTCGTTAATCTGGTGTGATCGGAATTGTTTGGTCCGCAAGGCGACTTGCTTCCAGTTGTGCCCAATTGTTTTTGCTATTCCACCAATTTCTTCATCAAGCAGTTCTATCAACATTTTTAAACCAAAAGCGGTTAAAGATAGGGCAAATAAGCAGCTTATAAGAACCGAAGATGTTTGTCATGGAGATACTATAATAACAAATGTTTCCAGCGAATGATCATATCTGGAAAATTTCAAACAGGACTCATATATTAGCTTGACCTCCCCTAAAAAATCTCTTTGAAAATTTAGTTACCATTAGGCGACGAAAATTTCAACCCGGACTCAGCCTTTAAGTTTTATCCCGGTTAGCCGAGCTGACATTTGAGCCAGGGCTGAATTCCTTCCGCGTAACCAGCCCCTTAATATTTACGATAATGTATTATTTTCCGTGTTACAAACCATAATCAGCTTCTTCAATCCATTTAAATTTAGTTCACAACTTTAGGCTTTTGTATACTTTCCACATTTTCGCACATTTGCACACTTCCCACAGAATATTTGTGTGAAGCATTAGTCAATTGCCAGTTGATTTCATTTACGTGAAGCCTTAACTTCATACAGAAAAGTGACTACTTATGCAATTTTCTAACATTAGTTTAATAAGTTAATACTTTGGAGCATACTTTTAGCTCGCGAATGGAGGAAGCCAAGCAAATAATCGGCATTTCGACAAGTATCGGACTTGTTTATGGTTAGATGGAGCGGGAGAGAACACATGGAGTAAAAGAAACATGCTTACTCGTCTCTTTGGAATCCGTGTCTTCTTCATTAGGCAAGTTTTTCGTCGAGTCAGTACCTGTTGAATAAAGAAGTTTCTTAGAATGAAGTCTCCGTTCCAAGATTGACACAGAAATTGCCTGAAAGCATTTTCAACTGGAAGCAAATAGGGCATGCACAAAAATTACTGATTGTTGAATTCAACCACCTATCTTTACATTGCATTTATGGTTAGCTAATCAACATAATTTTGATGTTTATGTATGACTATATTGTTGCTGATGCTGTCAAAAACTTTTTAAGGTTGATAACCACTACTCCATTGACAAGGCCACTATCGATGTTGACCGACCATACTATCATTTATATACAGTATTATGTAGTATTACACAGTGATCGGAATCCTCACTGGCCATGACTAAGCAAGAGAATAATATGGAAGATGATGAAACTACAGCTTAAACTTTGGTCGCTGTTTGCACATCAACGGACAATGATCACGGCTTCACAACTGAAACAAATGAAATCAAACACGTTTTGCTGGAAAGGGGTACCCAAGAGATCCGAAGCAAGTTCCACATAAAATTTTCAGGATGCACCTCCACAAATTCCTGTTTAAATCATCAAATCTCTTCACTTTACCACGAAGTTTCTTAACTCTACGAAAAGCATCTTTTTTTACCTGTGACATTTACCCAAATGGTTTTATGAAGCTTCGAAGAATTCTTTCCAAAAAGGTTTCTTGGACAGACGGCAGAGTCTTTGTTTAAGCATTCAAGAGTTAGAATGCATACGCAGTCGGGGTCAGTACAAGCTTCTTTTTCATGTCTCAAACATGGTGTCTTTTCCTCCAGGCAAAGATCACATTTCAAACCAAACTCGTACCGTACACCTTGGTAGCTTGGACAGGACTGAACTTTCGTCATTGCGTCATCAAGGACGGACAAGACACTCCTTGTAATGTCCTTACTTTCAATCGTCTGGTCATCAACTAAAAAATAAATAAATAAATAAATAAATAAATAAATAAATAAATAAACAAATAAACAAATGAAAATGAATTTTCAAGTACTTTGAAACAACTTTCAATTGTTGGCACATGAAGTTAAGAACTTCAGACATTCACACCTGATATTGCAACCTGGATTCTAGTTACACGGCGGACCAAAATTACGGAATATTTAATGCTGTTTTCACACTTGAAAATGCGACAGTAATTGCAGTGGAATTCAGGCATTTTCACATCGTCGTGTTCGACATCACCACGTCCCCATTTCAATATTTCCACAAGGACTCGCGTGTAAAGTCCAAGTGGAATGGTATCACCTTTAAAATTAAGGTACAGTGACGGCTTCAAACACGACGACAACACTTTCTTAATATCGCTCTCCTCCGATCTTTTATTCACCATGGATGGAACCAGATAGGTGTTTTGCCCCCAATGACAGATTAAGCCCACTCGAACCATGATATCTTTCAAGGCTTTCTCTTGGCTATGGTTCTTCAACGGATTGGGAAGGTTTCCGAAGTCGAGCACTCCTTCCGTTGTCAGCTTTTTCCAAGCGCGTGAATTAGCCATACCCCAGGAAGGCTTCGGGGCAACGGTTAATACTTGAGTGAACAGCTTTACAAGCCATGATGGATCAAGTACAACCAGGTTGCTCACGGGTGGATTTCCATCAAAATGGACGACTATGTTCTCCTCGTGGAAGAATGTCATGGCTTCTTCGAACGTTTCGTTCACCTGACATTGTTCTCCCAGTTTCCGTGCTTCATCGAGTGAGATATAAGGGCAGTCTTTCAGCTTTTCCGACCTCATCTTGGTATCGAGAGCACGTTCTAATAATAGCCAACTTAGAGGGGTTTCTTCTTGAGCTTTCAAAACATCTTGCGCTGTTTCGAAGATTTTTGCTCGTAGAGCTTCGAGCTCACTGGTCTCATCAGCATTCCTTGGCTCTTTGTTCTTGATGACATACTTGGCGACAATAAGCGAACCGCAACCAATGCGTTCAAACCTCTGCTCAAGAGCTTCAGTAACTTTCTTCAGCTTCTGCTCTAGTTTCTCACCACGTCTCAGCATATCAGGTTTGGTAAAAACAAGAATAGTTTTTGGAAGATTAAGACTTTGCTCGGATTTATTTTTGGCCTCTTTACTGCAACAGTTAAGGTTACGAAGAGCTGCCATCCACTTTGTAACATAATCGAAGTTCGTTTCATGCAGAGGGTTCCCTTGGTCTCTCTCCCTCTTTTCCGCGAACTTTGGCTGTGCCTCGTCGTCAAGGGACATTGACAGATCAACAACAAGCAGAAATAGCGTTCTCAACCTCAGCATTATCGAATGCACGTCGTAGAAGACTGACTGGCCACCAACGTCTCCCAACATGAATCTAATTGTGTCCATGGTATCATCACGATAATTTTCGACGTTTTTAATTTCTTTGTTGATCTTGCGTTTTAAGTCTTTTGATATGCGATATTCAAGTTGATCTTTCATTTTTTTCGACGTGTCACTTTTGCCTTCTTTAACCTTTCCACGTCTACGTACGTCGCTACGGCAGTCATCTCCATATAAAGCTACGTCCCTTGGTCCAGTTCCAGTTCCATCTTCATCTCCAGCTCTAGCTCGATATTTATTTTCCTGTCCAACTTCATCATCAGCTTCTTCTTCGCTTCCATTTTTAGTTCCACTTGCATCTCTAGATTCAACTTCAAGTTCAACGCCATCATCTTCGTCGCCAGTAGCACTTCCACCTCTTGCCTCTTCAGGCTTGTGTTTACTTTCAGTCATTACTTTGGCGACTTCCTTTCCGAGGACATTGTCAGTATATATTTCAGACGCAATGAACTGGTAATCTTTTGCACGCTTCCAAGGATTGGATTTGTCATTCTCTTGTACCTCAACAACATCGAATTCGATGCCGATTGTGCTCGGTTCTTTCTTTTTTGACCCTTCACCCAAAAGACTTTTCTTCAGAGACGTTTTTCCCACACGACCTTGACCAATAAAAAGTAATGACATACGATTGTTTTTCTTTTTACCATGCTTTAGCGTCTCCGATACTGCTTGCTTCACCTCCAGTTCTACAGTGGTAAAAAGACAAAAAACAACAAACTAGGATCAAACGTCTAAAGGTAACTCTAAAATTTAAAAATATATCTGAAAATTACGGTGGTCGATATCACTTTCCAACAAGGTTCACTTTCTTCAAAACAGATTTTTAAGAAAGATTTGTTAAAAATGATTTCACCAATAATTGGGGTGTAAGTTTAAGAAATTTGAAATGGAAGAGCAGTCATCATTTTCCCTTTTTTATCAGGACTGCAATTGTAAAGTCCTCGGGTTGGTCGGGCTACGATTTAAAAATGCAGAGGTTAGTACCTTCGTGCAACGCTTCGAGTGATGAACCTGAGGATAATCCACATGACGGCAAGTCGTTCTGAACGATGTCGTTTTGTCATATATGATGTTTTCGTGGGTGATCTTAGTGATGAAAGTAATAGCTTTCGGAATTCCTATAGCTGAATTTAATTCTAGATATATCATCGGGAGTGTTCAACAAATGAACATCTAATCATGAGCTATTTCTTTGAGTTTCTATCCAAAGTTTCGGTAATACCCAATCAGACGGACAGTTGTTTCCTTAAAAAACTTTGCACTGGTCACAGTGAAGTATTTGGTGTCTCGTAAGAGTTCTATCTCGTAATATCTTCCAATCGTATCTTAGACGAGCTGCCCTGATCGTGAGCTGTTCCCTTCTGGATATGTTATTGGTGGACAAATCAAATGAATTTCTTCTCGAGAAAATTCATCTAAAGAGTGTATACAAAAAATTTGCCAACTCACTTCACGAACGATTTTTCTTTATCCTTGATGCATCTGAAACGCATTCCGTCAGGAACCCAATTAAGTGAAGGGGGGGGGGGGCAATGGATGAAATTGAGGGGACATCTTAACGTGTTACTAAAGAAATATAGGATTTTCATCAAGAAAATTAGGCTTTTTTGATATACAAGTAATATAAAGCTGATTTTTGGATGCCACCAAACTTGACCAAGTTATACCAGTATTGGTAGGAGGGATGAGAAATGAATCCAGCAGAAGATTTTCAGAAGCTTGTTGAAGGCTACCCCAGGAGTTTAATTTACGTTAAACAAGTAAGAGGCAATGTAATCAACTACTAACAAAGTCTATGTAAATCTTTGAAGTAGTTACTAAAACCTAAAATCTCTTCGCCATCTCTGATTTAAATCTACTAGATCCCCAACTGACTTTCCTCGTGAAATGTACGGTGCAATGAAATGGACGGTGTTGCGAAAATTTAAGTTGAATATTCTCAACCTAGTTATATGTAAACTTTTGACTCCAACTGCATATAAATATATGACTTTAACTTAGCTGACGTCGGTTACTCGGAAGCAAGCTTTTGTCTGATGCTTCGAACTGCAAGCCTGTCCGTGGAAACGTAGGTTCTATTTAGACAAATCGATTACTTCATTGTAATTGGACTATGGCCGACAATCACGAATGATCTTGACTGCTTTCGAAACGAAACAAGTGGTTCTAGTGGCGCAACTACAGGGTGGGAAGGGTGGGTAAGGCCTACGCGCCCCCGAGCAAAAAGAATTAATTAGAAGCTCCGAGAATTTTGTGATGTCATTATTATTTTCATTTCATGACGGCATGAATTTGCTCGAATCAATCTCAAACTATTTTCAATTCCCAACATGGTCAAACAGTTACATTAAGGCAAATTTCCATCCATCGCCTATTTAATAATCCATCTATTTACGTATGACCAATCTACCAAAGAATTATAATTAACAGGCGAGAGACTTTTCACTGAATTCCCCTGAGTATTACAGATAAAATCCTGTACTGTCATTCGATTCCTTCTGTATTAAAGCTACACTGTCATTTGCTTCCGTATTCTAATTAATAGTACCAGGAGAAAGTTTACGAAAGCTGCGGCGCCGACGCCAGTAAACAAAGTAGTTCCAATCCTACAGCCTTGAAGCAAACCTCATATTCCAAACCAAGACATTTTTTTCTTCTTTCTAAAATGCTTCCAAGCTATTCCAGTCGGTCGATTAACATTTTTCGTTGAACACACTTGAAACTTCCCAGTGTTTTAAAAGCTGCCGTTACCGCGAAACGGTGAAAATGTTCTTCCTCATGTCTTTACTGGAGCCAGGGCGGTGTCAAGAATACTCTTGGGATTATTCATTTCCTTTGTTGCACAAGAGAAATCAAATTGCAAGGTCACGTCGTGCTTTCGTGAACTCCCATCTCAATAAGCCGGGATGCAATTACCGGAAGTGGTAATTTTTTCAAATGAAGTTGACATTTAGGGTTAGGTTTAGGATTGGGATTAGGGTCAAGTAACCCTAACCCCAGTGGAGTAACGAGGAAAATTGCCATCCGTGGCGGGAGTGGAAAATACCACGCCCCCATAACAAAGAAAAGAAAGAAAAGAAGGCTCCAAAAGCAGACATGCACAGGGGCAAACTGAGAGGTCAGGTAATCGGACGTGCACCGAGGGCCCAGATACTCTGGTGGCCCAAAACAACCCGGAGGGAAAAAATTAATTTTTTTCAGCAAAGGAGTCCTTCGAATCATAGAAAAGTCGCTGACAATCATAGGCAGCCGCCGATTCACGGGTATAGAAATCGTAAAACCATAAAAACTGCCAGATTAGAGTTCTGCAAGCATTGAGAATTCAACCGTCAGGCTGCCCGATCACCAGAAATTTTGCCGACGTCCACCAATCATGAAGCTACATTTATCAATAAAGT
The DNA here is from genome assembly GCA_030142905.1 of Heliopora coerulea. NCBI lineage: Eukaryota > Metazoa > Cnidaria > Anthozoa > Scleralcyonacea > Helioporidae > Heliopora > Heliopora coerulea. The sequence goes on along the minus strand of JASJOG010000169.1, from coordinate 35,407 downwards.
TATTGGTGAGTTAGCGAGAGAAAACATCAATCTTCCACCAAACTTTCCAGAAATTCGTTCAAATCGACGATCCACGTCGCCCACCGCAGTAGATAGTTCAACGAGACATTTTGAGATTTCCTGTCATAATGTCATTGTAGACACAGTGGTACAAAGCATCAACAGACGATTCAGTGGTCACAAAGATCTGCACAAAGAAAGTAGCTTAGCACAGCTAGCGTAACAAAGCTTAGCGCAATACCTGAAGTCTTGCCCGAAGTTGACATGGTACCGTTACGAGAGGATCTCGTATCCTTTGCATTAAATTACGTTGCACTCAAACAAGGCCTACTGCCACTGGATCCCGACGACGATTCAGATGAAGCCGAAAATGAAAACTTAGATGGTGAAATGAATGAGCATCCGCCCTCAAAGTCAAACGAATTGGTAAAGAAGGTCGTTTGACAAAACTATCTTTCGTGTGCCTTCAGATTGCTGTTCCATTACAGGCTATTCTCAACAGCATACGAAAACTTGTACTTACACTGTAGTTTACAAATACTTGATTTCACTATGCATTAAATAATGCTTGCGCGAACGATCCTTTTCAAAACTCAAAATATTGAGAACGAGACTAAGATCGTCTTTAACGCAGGACAATCTTGAGGCACTTATGTTGATTGCTGTGGAAAAGGATATTGCACTGCAGCTTAAGAATGACAAAGAACGCATCATCGACAAGTTTGCTCAAACGTCGAAGGAACTTAGCTCTTTACTTTTACTGCAGACCACGAAAGACTACAATAAGTCACAAAGAGCGGAAAAAACTTGTTCAAATAAATACGTTTGATTATTGGTTAATTTAGTGTCTCATGCACTCGTGCTTAGTTTAAAATCTAAAAGAAGTGGTTATAGTCGAGCTATACACGACATTTAGGCACTTAGTATTAATTTTTTCTTAGGGGCCCAAGTTTTCCTCCTGCCTGGAGGCCAAAATGTTGTCAGCCCGCCCCTGGGTATGCATAAAGAATATTCTATCGCAAATGGAATATTCTTTCTCCACCATGTATATTGATTCAAATTACTAACCAGTACTCATGCGTAAACTTATGCAAACTTTGCTTTTCAACGGCTATCAGTCTTCAAATAAATAGTCATCAGTTGGTTTTACGTTTGTCTATCAACAACACAAGAATGACTTCATATCTAGGTCAACGTTTTCAGGACATTGATGGCTAGAAATGCCGCTCTTAGAAAAAGAGTCGTTTGGGACTTCAGCCCTTAAAGCCTTAATCCCGAATGAAACTGTTTTTGGCGCATAGGACATAACGTGAAAGTTGTGGGGTGCAAGCCTCTGGATGACCACTTTGCCTCCTGTTGCCTGTCTGGGGGCCTGGTGAAAAGCACAGACTGCTTCTGCTGCATCAGCACTTTAATTTATTTATTTCATATTACTGAGAATAGTAACCCCATATTAGAATGGAAAATACTTGATAAACAATTAAAGGTCGAAATTGAAAAATATAAAATATAAACATCTTTGATGCATCAGAATAAATTACAATTAACATTAATTACCTGCACCATGCTGCGTAAGATATTCAGTCACTCGGGTATGTCTATGCTTTGATGCAAGATGAAGTGGAGTATGACCATTGTTATTTGCTGATGTGAAGTCACTTCCTTTGTTGATGAGCAATTTTACGGCATCTAGATGACCATACAGGCAGGCATAGTGAATAGGCAAGTAATCAAACATGTTTCTACAGTTAACTTCTGCACCACGTTGGATTAGATATTCAGCAACTGATGAATGTCCTTTAAGTGATGCAAGATGAAGTGGAGTATCACCATCGTTACTTTTTGATGTGAAGTCACTGCCTTTGCTGAGTAGTAATTTGACAGTATCTAGATGACCACGTCTGCAGGCATAGTGAATAGGCAAGTGACCACGATGATCTGTACAGTTAACTTCCGCACCACGTTGGATTAGATAATCAGTTATTGAGAAATATCCATCCCGGCCAGCAACATGTAAAGTAGTTCCCCCCGAGTAATCTACAAGCTCCTCAATGTCTGCGCCATTCTCCACTGCAGTTTTAACACCATCCAAATCTCCTTTCAAGGCTGCATCCCTAATAGACATTTTCCTATTCAAAACATGCGTATTCAAATTTTAGAAAAATGGATGCCACGTCTCTGCTCTCCCGCTACCCCCCTTCATTTAAGCACCCGGTCGGGGACTTTAGCCCCTACAGCATCGAATCTCAGTTGCCAACTCAAAAGTATCCGGGTTTAGAACAATAGCCTCACAATTGTTATAACTATACACTTTTTTATGGTATGAGAATAAAAGGTAGTTAATTATTCACCAATGTGAAAGTGTATACAGTATGATAGTATAATGACACTGGTGATTATCGAAAATCCCTCACAATCATTGGCCAGAAAATTACGTTATAAATCTCAATAATAACTTATAGGTGATTAGAACCATAGAGATCATAAGTAAAACTACAGTAGGCATTGTCCTGAAAATTTGAATGAAACTTAAACGCTGCCATTTTTGAGCAAATTTGTGGTAAAAAGGGGGCCAAACTTCTATGTCCCAAATCTTTTCTTGCAAATCGAGGTCCTCGACTCAACATGACGAAGGCAGAATCAAATGGGAAATAATTTGTGTTTTTGGTGAAAACTGTCGTTTTTCATCATATTTTTTATAGTGAAACCTCGCATTGAGCGAACTACAAGTGGATTTTACCTGGAAGAACTATCCCAGTCTTATGAAGAACATTAGTGCTTTACGAATCACCAAATACGAAGACGATTTTAAACTGGAGATTAAACTTTCAAGAGATTAAACCTTCATGAAATACAGACAGAATTAACAGAAACTAAAAACAATTGAAATGGATCTTGCCTAAACGTGATGAATTCATAAACTCGCTGCCATGTTTGGAGTTGTTTACCACAAAAGAAACGAACCCGAATGCTGATAAATTATTCAACTTACTGGCTTCCCTGTCAATGGAATTTTTTCTCATGAGTAGCTTATTGCAAGCTAAATCCTAGCTGTTGCTTTTTCTGGTCGTTAGGAGAACTCAAAACTACAAAATAAATTTGGTAAATCTGTTTAACTAACAAACAAATTATAACAGTCTTCACGAAGGACAGGTGCAATAATTTAATGCAAGAACAACAGAATGATTCTTCCATGCCATTGCAGACACCTATTTGGAAACAGTTTATATGATGATAAGGTTCGTATGACGCTTCTAAAAGCACAAGAAGTGGGTGACTTGAAAAATAAAAGAATTCCAAATAAGGAGTTTCAACATGAGGAAATTTACTAACATTTTGGATGGTGTTGTCGCGAAACGGTTTTAAAGAATTATGGTACTGTCTTTGTTGTTCCGAAAGAAGTTTAAGATGGCGAAAATTAATAACGAACAACTGGTCAGTAACATTACTGATAACGTTAACTGACTCTGACTTCTTCGTGCAAGGATGTAGACAAGAGATCTAATTAAAAAAACAGATCTCGGGTTAGCCTCTGGATTGTCGACGGTTGAAGTATTGCAGACTTGCAGTCCTTACCGACTTGGTCACTTACGTCAAACTCAAATCGATAAAATGCAACGGTTTGGAATATGTGTATCGAAACAAATGATTGTTTCCGGACGGACAGAGTGGTTTTTGTACGTCCTTCTTGAACTTTGTTTTTATTCCGTACTCTCTTTGTTTCATAACCTAAAGTGATTTTAAACGGAACGATTTTTTTCAGAATATGTTGCCGCTGCAAAATTTTCTTAAATATTGTTGATAAGTGGTATGTCTTCAGTGTAATTTAACCCTTTTGTCTAATTTTTGTTTTCATTTTAGGTTCATTTACGTTCTTTTGTTGGTACTACTGTTTACTTAGTATTCTTCACTAAAATGAACTGAGCGGAGCTTCTTGTAAGTTGTTGCTTGAAAATTTCTCGTCGTTGTGGCATTTCTATCCGTTTATTTGTTTAGAAGTCAGAACTATATGCTTAGAAATAGCTCTCTTTGTCAAAGGACAAACTGTCGCGGACAAACTGCAGCGAATTATAAGCGTATATTTTGCTGCATAGATTGCCATGGGTTTATTACATACACCAGGATAACAATCGCATCGTGCATAATAATACTTGTTAAAGTTAAACATAAAATCATAAACGGGATACATTTGGAGAATCCTTCACACTACCTTTAAGTAGAAGGCAAATAGCATTAAGTACCTTACCTAAGTACTGATAAAGTTTGATGCAATAAACGATGTTCCTGTAAGTCCATGTCTGCTACCACCAACCCCTTCCACCATATGTAAACTTCCACCTCATTGAACTTATCTTACTGAGTTCCATAATCATTTTACCCAGAAACAAGTTAAGCTCTATCCCCTAATTATAGAGCAATAAATCATTACAGCAATTTTAAAGTAAACATTGGTGCACTTACTTTTCCCCTTGCTGGCTCTCTCCTCCCTGCATGTTTGTTTCAGTTGTTGGTTTTACTATGAAGAGTAAACATAAAAATACATGAAAAGTACTTTTAGTTAAAATAGAAGATGTATAGTATGCGACGATATTGAAAATATTCAGAATATTTGTTGTTCCCAGTTGTCTAAGTTTGCATCTTTATGTTTAGGGAACGTAGTAGTCGGTGCCAGGTGTTGCAGGTGGCCATTCAATAAATTATGATAAAAAATTGAATTAAACAAAATTAAATTAAATAAAATACAGTAAAGTACAGAAAGGGATAGAAAAGTAAAGTACAGGAAAAGTAATTGGTAAAATAAAGCAAAAAAAAAAATAAATAAAATAGAATTGAAAGAAAATTGAAATGAAATTGTAATAAATATGGAATAAAAGTAAATAAACTTAAGAGAGATGAGATGAAAAGAAATAAAATGAAACAAAATAAAATATTTTAATTGGATTCTTCTTAAACTTCAGTTGATCTTTAACCCATTGCAGCCCATATTTATTTACCTGATTTAGGTTTCCTAAGCCTAACCCTAATTCCAACCGTTGTCCTGTCACCTCCTGTGACATTTTAATCTAAACCCTAATGATTTTTTTTAAAAAAAGTTATCTGGTAAATAAAACACTTAATTTCCCAGTCCCAGTCTCCATATGGCTGCCTGGTCTTAGTTCCGCTCTAGTACAAACCCACCCCATCCCAACACCCTGGCTTTCAGAGTAATATGCCGGACCAATGGAAAATAGCTTTCGCCGGCCGTGTCCTTATGCTCTTTCAACCGCCTTGGTTTAGATCTAGAGAAAGCTTTCCTTAATGTGGAAATTACACAAGGGCAAAGAGATCTATTGAGATTTTTATGGGTCTGTGATGTACAGTCCAAATCAGTGAATGTGATCGTCCTACGATTTACACGTGTTGTGTTTGGTCTTGTGTGCTCTCCCTTCATTTTAAACGCTGTCCTTAGAAATCTTCTTGCCAAATATGAAATCACCGATCCTCAATTTCATGCCGATGTATTGAAGTCATTATGCGTGGACGATTATGCCTCAAGAACTGAAAGAATCAGCCAAGAAATACTTCAACCTCTACTGTAAACTGAAGGAGTACTTCGGGGAAGAAGGATTCAACATGAAGAAATGGGCTACTAACAGCAAGGAACTGGAAGAAATGATCAAAGAAGAAGAATCCGTCTTGTCTTTGACAACAGAACGCGATCCCCCAAAACAGGGAACATCTCTAAGCCCACCACTGTTGAAGATGGCGAAGGCTACTCAAAGAATTCATTAAAAAAACACAGTTGGTCCGAGAATGAAATCAAAGTTATGGGCGTTGTGTGGGACAGAAACACTGATAACTTGAAATTCAACTTCTCTAACCTAGTGAGCTATGGCAAGAATAATCCCGTCACAAAACGATTGATCCACACGTAGCATAACAGCAAGATTGTGTTACCAGCCTAGTTTACTGTCGTCTGTGATAACAATCCAAGTTGGCGTCCTGACCCGGGTTGGCGGTTAACCCGGGTTCGTGTAAACAGGACCTGTTTTAGATCTCTTAGTATAAGTGATTTCGAAGAAGCGGAACGGGTGTGTTGTCACTCTGCTAACAAGCAGTAAAAACACTTGTACATTTTAAAACAAAGGTAGGTCTTGAGTCATCGCAGGAACGTATGACTCAACTTAAATTTTGATTATTCTTTTCCTTCGAGAAATCCACAAAAGTACAAATTTGTGATATAATTTTGGATTTATTTGTGCCTCACTATTAAATAAAACATTTGCAGGGTTACTTATAAATAACTGAACGCCTTGTTTTTAATTAGATAATTATAAGCATGAAATTTAGGATGATAAGTTCATGTCAACTCGACGCCGAATTTGATAGACTTCAGATTACGCCGTGATCAGATGAAGTGGTTCTTCACAGAGAACCTGACTTGATATAGTGAAACTAGTTGACAGAGCGTTTGTCAATTGACTTTTATTTTGTTCTTTCTAAGGTTAACACGTTGAAACACAACTAAAATACTGCTGACAACAGAGTCAGTGTCTGGTGGCTCATCCCTTTGCTTCAGCTTTTATTACAAGCAGAATCACAGAATAAGGAATAACCAGAAATCTCACTCTGAAGAAAAGTTGTGCCCATTTTTTCAATGCGCATGCGCGGCTTCCGCCACGTTGTCAACCACAGCTCTCAGCAATTGTACTCCAGCTAGTGCAACAAGGAATAATGTAGCGAAAAGTGAAGAAATCAATGTTGGACCACTGAAATAGACCGAATCTGGAGAAGAAACTGGACGATTTTAAGTCTACGTTTATTCCTTTTAAAATGAAGGTAAAGGATTACTTTTATTTTTTTAGAAGCCGTATAAATATAATTTTCGAGCAGTATTTAGCTCATTTTTAGCAACAGAATGTTCGCTTCATTTGCTGACTCGCTCACTCTCATAACTAAGAATCAATCTTAGTCAACAGCAGGTCTCCGCTACGACTTACGGCATTTATTATATATTGTGCGTTTGGAATTAACATCTTTTTAGAATCAAAGTTTTATTATTGAGCACTTGAGGACCCGCACGATGAAAGGAAATATCTTAAATGAAGATGTTTACAACAGAAGAACAACACCATACCCAACATTTTCGAATTATCTTGATCACTGCTTTGCATTCAATTTTTAAATGCACGGAAGTAAGAGTTTAGTCATTGAGTGATGATTTAGCGTATTATTCTAGTTTTAAAAATCTGAACTCGTGCTGTACTTGGGTAAACTGTTCATTCAAACAATATTTATAATTATATACGCCAAGAGTATGTTACAACAGTCAGTACCTTGTTCACTCTTCTTCTGGCCGAGGACTACCTGTAAACTTTTTTTCTGCTATGTTCCGGGTAATTTGATTTTTTTTCTTTTAGTTTTTAGTTGCCAAAGGTTCCATTTGGCTGAGTGACCCTTGTCAGTCGTTGTGGAAACACGGGGTTTCTGTATTTCAAAATGGGACCTAATGACGATATTTTATGCAATTTTTATCACTGCTAGTATAGAAACTTACGTATTGTAGTGTGTTGCACTCTGTAAATCACAGCTTATGGAAACATATTTACAAAGATGTAAGTGATCATATCATTTTGAAGAATGCTTATGTGTTTTTGTTTCACTGTAATAAAAATCAAGTGCAATAATTTTTCATGTACTGCTAATTGAGAGTTAAATTAATGAAGAACCATTAAGAAATGTGGGAAAGTTTGCATTTTTTCATCAAAGAGATATTCGAATCATAGAAAAATTTGAATTTTCAAGGTCATTATTAGTAATCTACCTGCAAATTTCAAGCTTGAAATATGTAGTTTCGAAAATTAAGCCCCCAACCCCCCTGATAATTCCTATTCATTTCAAGGAATGGAAGTATAACATAAATGGCAGTCATGACATGAGATCACTGATTTTGGACTTTTGGCTTCACACTGTCTCAAGACAAACCAAATGACTTTTTAAGTTTTTATAATGATATAAATATATATAACTATATAGAAATTGCAAGAGTACAACAGGAATAAATTGATAAAAAATTGTTCCAATTTTACTTTTAATGTATAGTAGTTTATTCCACATTTTCAATGGCAATTTTAAATTTTTAATGACAATGATATTCCATATGTAGGCCAGACTGACTTTCAGCATACTCAATAACTTCTCATGATTTCCCAAAATTACAAATATGGATGTACCATTAAAAACAGTATATACGTGTGTGACTATTAAATGAGTGGTTTCATCAAAACTGAAGTTGATTTTAAATGAAAACTGTTGAAAAATTAGAGCTGGATGTTACATGTGCTATCATAAATTAGCATTGGAATGTATTAGCAAAATCAAACAGATTTGGCCATCGTATGTACAACCTTCTGTGTTCCAAGTTGTTTTGAAACAAAATTCATCATTTCCATTTTAATGATGATATATTTATAGTAATGTTTTTTCCTCTACATTCAAGTACAAAGATTTTACAAAATAATGCTTTGTGTAAACTCATCATAGCCTGGGTTTCCCTCTTAGGAAAATAATTGCAGGTCTAATAGTTAAAGGAATCTAATTGAAAGAGTATTAATCAGGTTGGTGGAAGTCTAGCAAGGAAAGTTGGCAAAAGGAGAGGGCTGTTTTGTTCAATAGTGACTTTGTATGAACTGTTCATTAAGTCACTTGATTTTTATGGGAGAAATTCTGCTGAAGGTTTAGGGAACATTCCCCATTTGGTAGCTACATCAGGTGTACCAGCACTGACCAACACATCTAGTCAGGGTCAAACTTTGGCTGCTGCATCTATAGATTACAGGAAAAACTGTTAGCAAAAGTAGTACAAGAGAAAAATAAAAGCCATACAAGATCTGTTGTGAAAAGTTTTCAAGAGTAACAGCTCAACTTGATGGTGGCACACTAAAAGTGATTGAGCTACTAATTGTGCAACATATCAGCCACATACTGCAAATATTTAAGGATTAATAATTTTGTTTAGGAAGTTTATTGACTGCATTGCCAGTTCTTGGAAATATTAATGTTCACATAGCAAGTTAGATTAGGAAAACTTGCTCTTATACAATCCCCAACATTTTCCAGTTTTGTGTGCTCTGCGGTCTTCAGAAAATGTGTTTTGAAATTCTTAATTAGACTGGGCTCGCACTCTGCTGTGAAACGTTAATTCAACAACTTTTCATATCTTTCAAAAATAAAAATATAGCCACAGGTTGATCACTCCACTAACGTAAGAAACGTACTGTAAATTAACCGAACCAGTATTGACGGAGTTATAAAGACAATGAGAAGGTTACCAGCCGATAAACAGATGGCACAAGGACAAAATACCAGGTGCATTATTGTTCTTAACTGACTCGAATTGCGAAAACATGAAAGACAGATTTTAGAGAACTAAATTTGCTAAAATTCATAACAATTTTCTAAAATTCTCTTAGTTTTACGATGTATTCAGTCTTTGTCCAAGAAATGTGATCAACATACCTTTGCTTTATGTGATTAGCTCGATAAAATGGCTGCCCGATGTCTTTAGCTCCAAAAAATCGCTTTAGTTAGTGAAATTCCTTACTGTTTCCTTGAGATTTGGGCAAGTTACACTTGCAGAGAACACGGTGGCTGGCCGGCTTACTTTATGCGCGAGGCGACATGCCCTGGGACAAAAACATCAGAGTGCCGACACGAAGTGAGACTTCTGGTTGTTTCTTATCCTGTGCCAAAATGGTGGCAGGCATCGATTCGACGTACTCGCTAAGATCGATTCTCAGTTTGAGATTAATTGTTCCAGATTTGCTTAATCTTTGTGAGTACATCGGAAAGAAACTTGATGTACGGACGTGCATGTTTTACTGTCCACCGTATGCTGTCGAAAGATTTGAGGCGGAAAAATTGTGTTTTGTGGCTGTATTAGGAGAGATGAATGTAGTTGGAAAACGGCAAAGGATAGTCAAACTTAAAACATGTGTCTATTAATGCACACTGAAATATAAAATGACATCGTTTACGCATTATGACGATTTACGGTAAAATATTTACGCTTACGAGAAGTAAGAGGACAGACAAACTTTCATATCTCTGCGAATAACGCGCTTAAACTCGAAGCTATGATAACAATGAAATAGATGTAGCGAAATGACCATGATTTGCACAAACATCATGCCCCTTAGCTTCTTTTCCGTGTAGATCATACGGTAAGCGTTAAAACAGTATCTCTGCTCTTTCATTACTCCTCCTAAAGACGTGGGTACGAAGCAAATTTGGTATGTTACCAAATACCCTACAGTATTGAATGGCTGCCTAGCCGCATTAAGGCTGTTTTATTAGTCCTTGAGATGGCCCACCAAGTACAAATCTTCTGTGACAATTGACACTGTCTTAAAATTATTTAATTTAGAGAGGAATCAAGAACCAAATCTCAGTCAGTTAACCAGGGTCTGTTCTATTACTCAGTCATTGGTAGGGAATGCAACCAGACGATAATCACAATCGTAATATGATATATGTGTGTAAATGCCCCAGCACTAAACACGAAACTAAGCCATTTAATATGTAATTTAGCAAATAATCTTGATATGACTTTAAGTTTAAAACGCTTCATCGCATCGCGAAACATCATTAGAGCGGGTAAGAGTACATAAAGAGTGAATATAAAGTTAGTTTGAGATGGATTAAGTCAATGGAAGACGCATGCAAGATCTGCCAAGCTTGAGCTGGCGAAAGTCGACTGTGACGATTGATGACAAACGATATGTTCGCGAAAATTTCTACTTGAAGAAATTTCTTTGGACAATTGCTGTACTCTCTCGAAAGCAGCCATCGTCGATTAGGAACCTTGAACCAAAAAATCCACGAAAAGACGTAACGCTTGCTACATTTCTTTAAAGGTGAAATCCAATTTTGACCTTCCCAAGTTTAAGATCAAAGCGTTGGAATGTTCGCAAAGCGTCCAGTGAATCAATAAAAAACAGAATTCGCACTCTCTCGTTAGCGTTGACTGCCGCCCATTGAAACATGAAAAGAAAGTCTCTTAAGGACATTAACATAACGAAAGAAAGAAAACAGTATTTTTTTTCTTATTTGGTGATTTCCTTGACTCCATCGCGAATTGGGGAGACTGAGTTTGCTTTGGTTTCGCGTGACCCAGTCGTTACGTCGCTTTGTGTGAAGCAGACTTGAGTTCACTTATGTTTAGTAAGTTCCTGGGTTTGCGTTTGATAGGCTTTGTTTGAGGTTATCGCTTACTGGAAGCTATATATTGTTGACTTTCTTACCTGAAGGCGAATGAAATCTACAGCAGTCGTCTGTGTGATATACCGTGATTTCCAACGAAAGTAACCATTACAAGCAACACCTTCACCATATGTAACCACAGACTTCTGACCTTCTAATTTGATTCCGGATTTACTTTATTAACCAAAGTTGACCAATGGTGTGATGCCACTTCATTCTCTACTTTAGTTTCACTATGGGAGGAAATACACACCAAATGGGCAGTTTGCAGCTATGACGTAACATGTCGTCATCTATGCTCGTGATTGGCTAAGGAATTTTGGTTGGCAAAACAATCTGAAGCGAATATATTCTCTCTTTGTGATCTTTTGTAATGTTGTGATAATTTTATGCATAATATTTAATTAATATGGTTTCCAGTTGTGCCGTTCCTCTATGCACGAATCGCAAAACCAAGGAATCAAATCTAAAGTTTTACAGGCTCCCGCTCAAGAACAAAAAGTTGTTAAAGTCTTGGCTCGCTCGTATACGATGCGATAGTATTCCAATAAATACCCACACACGAATTTGCAGTGAGCACTTTGAAGGGGGAGCAAAAAAAGACAAAAACGACGTACCTTGCATTTTTGCTTGGACAAAAAAAGCAAAACCAAGATCGACTGAAAGAATAAGAAACAACGAAATACAACTACAAGCAGAGACTGCATCAGAATCACAAGCTCGATCTACTACGTACATGTCAGAGCTACCAACTTGCAGTTCAACCACTGATGCATTGCCTACTTCTGGTGTTGAAAATCTTTATCTTTTAGCACGAGTAGCCCAGACCGAGTCAAACAGTAACGTAACGAATCCCGAAGATTGTTCTGCCCTTGAAGTCTTAGTTGAGGTTTGCCATCAAGTCGTGTCATCTTGCGACAAGGAATCCCAACTTAACTTTTGTGAAGAACAGTTTAAAGAAAAAGACGATGTTATACAGGAACTCAAAAGATGTGTTGAATTGTCTACAGAGCGAGAACTGAATGCTACAAATGTGAAGAGAAATCGGTCAAAATTAAAGTTTTATACAGGTTTTACAAATACTGAACTTTTTGATTGTTGTTTTGATTTTGTCGCCAAAGGGCAGTTTACACAGCACAGTCAAGCCGCCTTGTGCCTTGAAGATCAATTTCTGCTGGTGTTAATTCGACTGAGATTGGGCCTTTCAGAAAAACTTTTATCATTTCTGTTCAGTGTAAATATTTCGACTGTTTCAAGGATTTTCCTTCGCTGGATACAAGCAATGTATAGAAGATTTAAACTTCTCAATATATGGCCAACTAAAGATCAAATAATTAACACAATGCCAACATCTGTTGCACTAAAGTACCCATCTTTAAGAGTAATAATTGACTGCACAGAGATAAAAGTCCCCAAACCCAAAGGACCAGCCAATCAACAAATCACTTTTTCAAATTACAAAAACTGTAATACAGCTAAAGCACTTGTAGGAGTATCACCAGCTGGGGCTATTTCATTCATTTCAGACCTTTATGGTGGTAATATCTCAGACAAAGAAATTACCAAAAGGTCAGGACTGCTAGAATTAATGGATCCTGGAGATGTTATTATGGCAGATAGGGGCTTCCTTATTGAAGACATTGCTAAGCCATATAATGTTAAGGTGAATATCCCACCATTTGCTGATTCCAAACATCAATTTGAACCACATGAAGTTGCCTTGGGCAGAAGAATTGCCAACACTAGAATTCATGTTGAGAGAGCCATTGGTCAAATCAAGGAATATAAAATTCTAAGTCACATTTTAGTTCCACAACTAATTCCCTACCTTAATGAGATATTCTATATTTGTGCTGTCCTTACAAACTTTAGAAAGCCACTAATGTAAAATAAAAATTTCTTGAGATATGTGCAAAGATTTTCAACTGAACAAAATACCTATGCTGTACTACATTACTAGTCTGTTGATTAAAAATGAGTCATAGAAATCCTCTAGTTCTGGTATTTTCTTTTCTACCCAGCCCATGTTCAACAGTATCCTTTGAATAAACATATCTTCCTTTGTTGCAATGACAAAGTCACACCATTTGAATTTATCTCTTCCAACATAGAGCTGTAATTGGCATTGATGGTAATACATGTGTTGATTTTAGTAATTTCTGCTTCCTGCTTTCATCTTTGTGAAGACAAAAGTTACCTTTCTTGTTGATAATAATGTCATCTATATTTGAATCCCAGTTAGCAGCAGCTGCTTTAATCTCCACACAACCAGTCCCATTTTTGCCATCTTCTGCTATTGCATCTGTAGAAGCACCCAACCAGCCTTTTTCTTGGTCAACAAGAAACCCAGCCCTTTGAACAGATATATCAGGATACCCATTGTTTCTTTGGTGTTCAATGTACCTTGCAAGGATCAAGGGTTCTTGTTGTTTACCAAAAAGAGTTGAAGCAGTTGTGACTGAAGAAGTACTTTGAAGTAACTTCAGAAGAGATGTTGGATACATATCTTTTATGCGATTGATAATTCTACAACAAACAGAAGCTGTAATTCTTGGTGCTCTTTCTTTAAACCATAATTCACCATCACTTTGATTTTTGGTATTTTCAAACAGGTTATTTCTTTCTTGCTCACTCAAATTTAAACTCTGTTTAAATGACAGTCTCCTCTCTACTATACTAGTTTCTTGTTCAGGAAGAGCTCTGGTGTCTGTGTAGCTAGATGAAGTAAAGGGTATTTCTGTTCTAAGTTCAGTTGCTGAGGAGGTTGAGCAAGTACATGCTGTAGCCGCATTGTTGGTTTTGTGAGCACTTATAACAGAGAGAAAGGCAGGTTTTTGTCTTGGAGGCTTTTTGCTGAAAGAATTCAGTCTGGATATAAACTCATTAATAGCTTCATTGTCGGACTGTGTTACTTCACCTACGATATCTACAGGATCTCTTCCAGTCAATTTAGCAGATGATTTCTTCCTGCTAGTGCCATGATGTTCAACTGAGAAATCAAGTTCGCTTATGCGTTGAGGATCTAATCTTCTTTTTCGAGGCTGATTCCATCTCATTAATTGGTCAGTGCAGGATAAAGGCTCATCGCCAGGCAAAAACTTTCTGCTAAACTCTTCAAGAGCATAACATAGTGCAGCAATATGTTTGCAGGAGGCATTGGGTCCTTTGCCTGCAATGCAATCACACTTTGCGAACTGTATTTCAGCCGTGGTTTCTTTCATTCTGAGAAGAATATTATACACTCGATCCTTTCGCATTTCTGGCAGGCATGAGCACTTTACGATTAAATTTTCGTACCCATGTTTAAGCTCGAGTTTCTGTACATGTCCTCCTTTGAATAGCTGGAAAGATGACTCTCTAAGTGACTTAAAATCTTTTGCCGGTTGCTTGTCTGCTGCAATTATTTCGACAAAATAAGTGATAATTTGTGCCATTGTGAAAGACTTAAGTGTATTAGTGATTGACTTATTTGACAACGATTCTTTGATGCTTGTAAAACCCGAGTCATCGAGTTTTCTATCGGCTTGCATACTGATAAAATTCTTCTAAAATTCAACAACACACTATAGGCAAAGGTTTGTTGAAAGTGTCTTTAGATTGTTTTGCCAACCAAAATGCCTTAGCCAATCACAAGCATAGATGACGTCATGGTACGTCATACCTGCAAACTGCCCATTTGGTTATCCTTGTATGTCGTCAAGGAAATATTTCTCCTCTACTGCCACAGCCCAGATGGCTAATATTTCTTCGTTACCTGTTTAATATTATATATCCATGACCTAGCAAGAGGAGACATGATCCTGATCCAGTGGTTGGCTCATTCGCATATCATAAGGTCGATGGGGAATGTGTTGGGATCAAATACAGAAAGCAACAATTTTTGAATTTTTTCCATCAGTTGTTCTTTTTCTCTCTTCTTCTTAGTTGTCTTTTACTTCAGCATATTTTTACTACTTATGGATTAGGATTAACGTTAGGACCAGGGTTATGGTGCTTTTACACCATTCGCGAACGCAGCGAGTGTCAAAATTTCATTGAACAAATGACACAACTCATAGAAAATTGATCTGTTTTTCAGACCCTTACGCACTCAATGAACTGAAAAGAGACCAATCGGAAAAGAGAAACAGGATTAAGGCAATCCCACGAGTTGTCAGCACAGATTAATTAATCACAATAAGTCTCCGTCCACACGTATACGTTTTCAAATGAAACGTTTACAAAGTTTTCCGTCCACACGACCGTTTTTAAATTCTTTTCATTTGTCATCCCGTCCACATGTAAATGCAGCAACGATTGGAAAACGTTACTGCCTGTTTATTGAGCATGCGTAGTAGGCTAGCTCCACGCATGCTGTGATGTCATTGTCGTTTTCGAAACACTTAGTTTTTGCTACCGGAAACGCCGTTAGCGTGTGGACGAGGGGCCAAAACCCAGAGAAAAGTGTACGTTTTCATTCGAATCAAGTTCGTTTCGCTAGCGTTCTGTGTAGATGCGGCTGTTGGTAAAAGACCGTTGCTCCAGTCATAAATTAGGATATTATGTTGTTTTTGAGCAGGTACCCAAAAAGCTACTGCTACCAGGAGTTATCCAATCCACTTGCTTGCTTGGCCTCAATTTTGCATCCTAACTTCACAGAACAGTAGATGTTGACTTAGGGCCTATTTACCCGATTGTATTGTTGTATATGACTGTTTGATGTATTCTGTTAACTCATTGGTTCGGTGGCTTGTGAATCAGGCTTAAGGTCTACCCTTTCTCCTTGCAAACATGTAGTTTCTCCTAGCTTCTGTGAGGAAATGGATCTTCGCGTTGGTAATATGACACTGTCACTTCGACATTAAAATGAGCATCTCCTATTTGTAAACGCAGCTTTTCTCTGTGAAGTGACATACCTTCACCGGGAAAACGCGCATCTTCGCTGAAGAAATAAGTGTCTTCCTCTAAGAAATAGACGCCTTTTCTGTAGTAATGTGCACCTTTTTCGTAGAAAAAAAACATTATACATCCCTTGTCCAAACCTCACAGAATTTTCATTACAGTATTGGATCTATTAAGCGCTTACCCCGATTTAGCACCGCCCGAATTACGAGTCACATATGAGACAAGGATATTAAACAGCACCGCCATCAAATAAGCGTCGTTATTCATTCCCAACAATGCGACGCTTAATTGAAGCATGAACAGACTAAATTGTTCGAGGAGCCAAACTAAAAAACAAGTGCGGTACAACTCAACCTAAACCACGCTCGAACATTTATTCTTTTGTAGTACAATGTGTTTCAGTTGTTAATATTTGCCTGTTATCGTTTACAATTGTTATGGTTTTTTAAAAGAGCACCGCCCTCAAATAAACGCCCCGCGCCCAAAGAAGCGCCTCATCCGAAAAACTATACATTTATAGAGCGCCGCGGCGCTTCATCGAGTAAATGCGGTATATATAGTCGGGGGGCTGGGTTAACATGTGTTTGTTTTCTTACCAGACACCGTACAACGATGCCATCCGGACGTATCGCTCGTTTGGCAAGCGAATGAAAGCTGGCAGGAATCGTGCCTAAAGGACAACATTACATACCCCAGGATGAACAATTGTTTTCGATAATGCCGTGATAATGAGTACCGTGTAAACGGGTCCTTACATACATTAGGCTACAGAAGCAGATCTTCTGGCATCAACAAATGGTAGCAAAAGTAAATATTTACTTTGTCATGCAAATAGCCGTATTTAAAGTGATATATCTTCCAAACGAATGTATTAAATCGAAAAATTGTGAAAGAACTTATCAGTTCGCGTGCTTGCTCTTTAAAAAAATTAAAAACTACAGAGGGTTTAAATGCAATTCAAGAAATACCAAATGCACTTTTCTTTTTGGATACTGTCATCCAAACATGCGGAATGTGGCAGCACTTGAGAAAAGCGTCCCGCTGTAGCCAATTGGTACCTTATTCCTGAAAAAATAATTTGCAAAGAAACACCAATTTAAAAACAAAACAAAACAAATCTCCTGCATCTAATACGGGCGAGGAAAAAAGCAGAGTTTAGTTGAGTTAAAAAAAATATTGCCCAATTTGTTCAGGGAAAAAATTGCTATCCTAGTTCACCCGAGATGATCCCAAGAGGTCAAGCGGTTGGCCCCAAAGCGACCAGCGGCAATCATATCGTGTGAATAAGACGTGAGCTGAAGCAATCGTCGTTAAACGATCATTGAACGACACGTTCCGACAGGTGTCTACGAACATACCTCACGTGAGGTAATTTCAGTCGTGATTTTCAAAATGGTAGACTTCGTTGCAGAAAATAATCTTTGTGATGAAACATTGTTAAAGTTAGTGAGAAAAGGAAATGCAATCATCGCTTAACTTCTGCGATTGTCGGATTTCATTGGCCGAATTCTCATGTTTCCGTGGACCTGAATTCTACGAAGCGAAATCGACGCTAAACCGGTACGTGCGACGAGTTAAACTAGCCTGATAATGCAGTCGCATCTAACTGTTTCTAGAACGTACTGACAAGTTTTTTAGACGAAACTATCAGCACTCTTCGGCCTTTTTATTGGATTTTGCAAAAAATGACCATCAGTAACGTCTTGCATTTCACTTCTTGAACTTGTAGTATTTTCCTCACACCGTTTCATTTGCATTTGTCCACCAAGACGAGGCTGCAACGTTTTGAAAAAATTAGGCCAATGTCTTCCTAGCGCTATTGGATAAAAGTAAAGTGGCTTTCTGATTGCATAGTTCACTTGTAGCTGTACCAAGCTTTTCTAATTTTAAAATAAAATAACCTTTTACGCATTAGTTGACAATTGCTTCCTAATTTTGCTCGTTTAGAGACAACTTTTTACAAGTAAATTAAAATTTGATTCAAAAATGATGGTCGGGGAGATTCTACCAGGACACAGGAAGCTGATTGTGAACCCTGATCATTGTTTGGGATGAGAGTAAGAGACATACAGTATCCTGACAAAAAGCATCTTAAAATCTCAATATATTCTAGTTAAAGAACACAAACAAATTGGTCATGGTAATATTTTGACTTTATTTGAAAGTTGTTGTCTAATGTCAGGCACTTCTTTCGAGTGTGCTTTCCTGTTTAATTTCTTGAAATTCCTGGCTGTGAACAGTACAGGTATTTGAGGCACAATAAGTTGCTTCTCAATATATTCTGGTGTGGTCTTTCCAACCAGTATGAAACTGAGATGGAATACACTGAATCTGTCCTGTTTACAGTAAGAAGAATCAAGGTGCTTAAATGCCAAGGTGTACCAGGTGATGAGAAAAATACTGTAGCTTTGATTGCAATGGATGGAAATTATTTTATGATATTTTTATTGTTTCAGGAGATAATCTCTATTTTGGAGAAAAATTAATAAAATCTGGGAAACATTAGAATTAATTAGACATCAGCTAATGGACATCTCTTTACATTTTCATTGAGGGATCAAAGAACTGAGAGATTTCATGATGGGAACATATTATATACGTACAGTACATCAAAGCACCCTGACAGATAGTGATCAGTTGGATAGACATTAATCAGCATTCCAGCCCCGGGTTTAAAAAGTATTCGCTACTTGAGGTAGACAAAAAGGGATTTTGGCCAAGTCAAAGGCACTTTCTTTCAGTCAAAAACACTTGAATGGTTGCATGCACTACTCTATACATACAAAAACAAAGTTGAGAATTATTGAGAAGCTGTCATCAGGACCCAGCACCATACTAGGAGTTTATTTTGATTGATTTGTGGCATAGGGTTACACAAGGCACCACTGAATATAAATGAAATACAGTGATGAAATCATCACTGAAAACTGGAATGTGACAATCTTTGTGCAATTTGTACTTCTTAGAATATTATATATGAAAACAGTATCTCAATTTATCAGAAGAACAGTTCTTTGAGTAATTCAAATTAATTCCAAACATTTGTGCACCTGGGCAATACTTCAACATTGATTTATCTCCAACCTGTACTGCAGTTTTGACCAAAGTTGCTATGGTAATGCCAAACCTTACACTAATTTATAACATGAATCTTACTTTGAATCTCTGAATCAAATCTAACATTGAATCTAGCACTTACATTTGAATCTAACATTGAATCTTACTCAGTTCTTATGTCATCCTTTCCAATATTTTCATGCTTTACATGTTGCCTCATTATTTTGTGCTAAAATTTTCATACAGCTCATGGTGTACGTCATTGACCCATGGGAATCTATTAAACTGCAGTTTCACTCACTGTTGTGTACAATCCATGTGGAGTAGTGTTGTTGCAGACGTTTTCTAGGCTATTTGGTAATTAGAAAATTTTCCAGAAGATTGTGCTAGGTGACCATAAATCAATGTTAATGTGTCCTCTTATGTGTCCTCATCAATGTGATATCAATTTGACTCCTTTGTACATTATCTAAGATCTAATTTTCTTCTATTTGATTTTCCTCCATTTTATTACTTCAGGAGCTTCAAGAGCTTGATTGAAAATTCAGGGAAAACCATATTGAGAAATTTTTCCTTGCTTTTGAAAGCATTTACAAACATATCACTGACCTGAACAGGTACAGTAAGTATAAAAATAGTTTATAAACAACAGTTTTGCAATATTATTTGAAGAAATCTTCAGATTCAGTTAAGGTCAAAGGCATTGAACTTTTCTGTGATAATAATAAAAGTATTTATCTTACACTCAATTTCTCACCTGCTGTATTTTACAGTCCGTGTGAAGTAGCAGCATTTTTGTAAAAGTATTCTAGCTATTTGGTAGTAAAGAAGATTTCCAGAAGATTGCTGGGTGACCATTACTTAACATAAATGTGTGCTTATATGCATTAATGTGGTATGGTATGACTCCTTTTAGTACATTATGAAGAATCTAATTTTTTTCAATTTGTTTTTTCTCATCTTATGTATTCAAGAACTTCAAGAGATGATTTTTCCTTTTGACATGATTTTGACATGATTTCCATTTGACATGATTTTTCCTTCAATTTGAAAGTGTTTAGAAATGCATCACCATCCTGAACAGGTACAGTAAGTACATGTATACAAGTTTTCAAACTTTAATCCAGCAGTATTAGTGTGTTGGACAGCAATGTTAGTTATCTGGCTGGATACCAAATACTGTAGTTCCCTCTGTATTTCTTAAACCAGCAATGACAATTTTGCAATATTTGTAGAAATGTTCTGACTCAGTTCAGGTCAAAGCCATTAAACTTTTCTGTGATAAAGATAAAAATATTTATTTTACAGAGGCAATTTTGAAACTTCATCCATAAAACTGAAGCCTGGATGAAACCTTGACTCAGTTGAAACTGAGCTTGACTTTGTTACATACTTGTAAAGTAATCTCTGGGAATGTAACCGAAAAGGAGTTTTTTAATCTCTGTTCGTATTTCCTGATTAGAAACCAATTCAGAGTTAACAATTAAGTATCTGGCAGTGGTTATCAGGCCATAATTATCTGCTAGTACAGTAGCTGAAGTGTTAATATTTTACTATCCTGGTAGGTTCAGTTCTTGTCCCCCAATCCTGTCACCATCCTGAACATGGCAACACAAAAAAGTTTTGGTGCCTTGGAGACACAGACACTGTAAATAAAGACACAAATAATTGGATGAGAGGTACAGTATATCAACAAGCTTTTATTAACAGTGCATTAGGTCCTTTAGGATGACTTACAGATGTAAAAGCTGATGACAAATAAAATTTACTAGGTACTGTAGTAAGGCAGTACTGAAGTGAGAATGTTCTTTTGTGGAGAGTAGTTTAGTGTTTCCTACTGGATTTACAATGTAAAAAGGTCACCCTCCCTAAGATGAACAAAAGATCATTTCAACCTAGTCATGGGGAGATTTTTCTAGTCAAGGGCACCATTTTCAAGTCAAGGTCACTGGAATGACCTCGTACAATACCAGGGATGTAGCCATGCCAGGTGGGAACATCCCAATCCAGCACAAATTCTAAGTGCCTGGTACTCAGGGTAATTTTATCAATTTTGTGTGGCACATTTTTAGCCCAAACATAATGAAATATACAGTTTTTGGTGAGTCAGATACCATTGTAATTTAATCTATCATTCATCAAGCTCAGAGATGAGGACTGAAATTAGTGTAAACAAGCAAAATTTCACAGGACTCTTATATGGCATTCCTCACCAAGACTAGTTGCTAAGTAGCTAGTGTCTTAACTGCTGCAAAGACTAAATTTGATTCAGGATTTAGTGCAAATGTGTACAGCCATTTGTCTAAAGAAGCAGAGTATTAGTAAGTTTAATTGAATCTCTACTGAAAGTGCTAGAAATTTCCTCTTATATTGACTTAGGGTGCCAATTTTACAAAAATGCCCAAGGAAGGACCTCATTCCCCACCTTTTTCCCCGACATCATAATGAAAATTAAATCAGGATATTTTTACCTGGCACTCATATTTGGCTGGCTACATCTCTGCATACATGCAAAATTACTATAGGGGATCACTAATAAGCAGTTGATATGGCACATGAAACCAGCTAGGAGTTTATTTTCTGATGAATAATTTAAGTCATAGTGGTACACAAGCTTTCTCAAGGGCAGGAATAACAGGTGGCTACTATGAAGTTGCTTTGGGGAAACACTGCAGCTGTAGATCTTCTGAGTGTAAGGTTGGTTTAAACTAAGGCTGTCAGTTTACGTTTAATTTAGTATCCGTTTAAACGGATGTTTCATATCCGTTTAAACGTTTAAACGTTTGTTTCCAACGAACAATTACCTCCCGGGGGTTAAAGACCGGAAGTGGCAAGGATGTAAAAGCGCAAAATTGGGCATGAAATTTTGAAGCAAAGCAAAGTTAAATTTTTTTGTCAATATACAATGAACATTAAATGACTTCATAATTTAGCATTTTTATTCAAAAAAATTCAACATGTTTACGTTATCTGGCAGCAAGCAACTTCGCTTGTGATTTACAATATTGCCAGCCGTCGAATACATTCTCTCCGACGGAACAGACGTGGCAGGTATTGCGAGGTATTTCTTCGCTACTTTTGAAATTGCTGGGAAACGGGAAGCATTTTCTTTCCACCACTGCAGAGGGTCGGTTCCGTTGTCTACTTAAGCAGTTTGCAAGTACGCCGCGAACTCGTTGACAGAGTCCTTAGTTGTGTCTGCATTTTCGCTCGCAGTATTTCTCCAAGAACCTGCAAGCAAAAAGTCCATTCCGGGTGCAGGTTTGGACTTTTTGCAACTGGCCCTTCATCAACAATCACTGGCGTGATTTGTTTTATTTCTTCCCTGATGGCGTCGAAGGGAGCTGCTCTGCTTTCTTGGTCGTCAGTGCCCGTCAGTGCATCATCAGTGCAGAACCTGCGCTTCAGATCGGAGGTTGTTTTTTTAAACGACACAATAGATGGTAAGATGCTATATCGCACAATAGCTTTAACCGATTTTAACCTACGTCTGTTTTTTATGTACCGGAACGTCTGTGACGCAGACTAAACAGTTCTATACCGAAGCAAAAGAGGCTAGCATTTACCGATGGTTTCACACTATTCTTGCCGGTAGATTACTGAAATACTGAGCGTTCTAAAGTTAAACGGTTAAACGTTTAGTCATTTACTAAACGGATATTGATCTTTCTAAACGTTTAAACGTTTAACCGTGACAGCCTTAGTTTAAACAAAGAATTTTAATGCAACATGTGTTCTACAAAATGCTGTTTGTAAAATGCTATCCTATTCGTGAATGATATTTAGCAAAATTTGTTGTGGCTACATCACCTACATGTTACATTAAAAATTGTTGTATAGAGTAGTAGAAATCATTGCTCATCAGTCATGATAACCACGAAATAACCTGGTCATGTTTACCTGCTAAGTTGCTTAGTCATTCTTGATGCCATTGGCAATGTCTGAAACTTGTGCAAATGACCTCATGGACTCATAAATGATGAAAAAGCCCCCCCCCCCATCTGGGGCTCAGAAATTGTTTTTCTGAGTATAGGGCTTGGCGATCATTCATCTATCATCTTAAGATATTTCCAAGCTCTCATTTATCTAACATACATACTTCATCTATCATTACCAATATATAATGGCTTCCACTTAGGTCGCACATTTATGTCGAACTTGCACCTTGGCTCGCCATCTGAGTCTTGTTAGCTCAATGGTTCGAGCGTCTTACTGGTCATCAGAAGGTTGTGGGTTCGATCCCCGTCGGGGGCTCAGAAATCGTTTTTTCTGAGTATAGGGCTTGACAATCATTCATCTATCATCTTAAGATAAGTTATCATTCTTTTCATTGTCATTTCATCATCATTTGTCATCATAAATATTGTCATTATCACTGCAGTAGTTGATGTTATCACAATCTTCATTATTATCAAAATCCTTACTTGATTCAGTTCACTCTTAGATGTTTCACGTTCGTGTTATTAAAAACTTATGTAACTTAAACTTGTAATAATACCCAGTCATAGTCATACCCCTGTACGCATAATCATCTCACAATCAATCATGGTCATACTATAAGCAAATCATAGTAATAGTCAAATCAAAATCATTAGTCTTGTGCCACCGAATACTTTTGAACAGTTCATCAAGATACTTCGCAGGGTTCATGATATGAAAAAATTTCCGAGAAAGGTGTGCATTATAGAGTAGTCAGTTTTTTGAGTGACATAACTCAAATTTGTTTCTCTTTAATTAAACCACGAGGAAACTACTGTTACTGTAAACGCTCTGTTAAGCCCCTGGGGCGCTTATTTATCTTCAGACCTTCCAGACGGGGGGCTTATTAGAGAGGAGGATAATAGAGAGGGGAACTTATTTAGAAGTACCTTTATTTATAGTGGATAACCCTTTCAGCCATCTGAGCTGTTCTGTCTAGAGGAGCAGTAAGGTCCACCTCTCATGGGTTCAGTGTTACTGTTGGAGAGAACCGGAGTACCCGGAGAAAACCTGAGATGCTCGGTAGAGACAAATTTAACAACACTCTTCTCAGATGTGACCAAGATAACTTTAATCAGATAACTGCATGGATCCAGGGTCGAACCCTGGTCACTGTGGTGAGAGACACGTGCCCTGCCACTGTGCCACCACCACCCCCTGATGTAAAAGACGAAGACACGATTTTTTCTGAAATGCTGTCCAGCTATAATAAATAACATGATAGCTGTCATGTACTTGTCACGTGCAATCTTGAAGCCTAAACAAATTCACGCTCATAAAAATGTTTCTACTGAAGTGTATGTTTGAAGATGGACTTGTTCCAGGAACATATTGTGCGATGTGCAAGTCAAGAACCATTATTGATGTACTGAAAACAGAACTTGATAAGAAAGTACTAAAACTTTCCCATATGAATTTGGAAGTTGGAGATGTTGAGATCAAGAATATAGTGAGTTTCTAACCAGTCGTAAGTCGCTATCTTTTTTGTGCTTTTGTTCGGGAAAGGGCTTAATAGAGAGGAGGCTTTTTAAAAACTTGAAGTTCTGCAGTGGGGGTCATTAGAGAGCGGAATCTTAATAGGGATAGAGGGTTCGATAGAGCGTTTACGGTATTTTGCTTAAACTACGCCGCGTGGATAAAGACTCCTTACGTCAAATTCGAACTGATTAATTCAAAGTTATTGGTAACGTATAGTTCAGTAAGTTCAGTACATCGATTTGTCCGAAGATGATACAGTTTGGTTTATGCGCCATCAACTCTGTATAAATCAACCGACTTGTAATTTTTATTACTAAAACTTGATAATGATGTTAAGATGAGATCGAAACACCATTCAGTAAACCTGAGACTTCTATTGCTTGCATTTGTGATAAAATGTAATTTATAATAATAAAGAAATAGAAACTGTTTTGCCGTGTTTATATAGCCCGATGCAAGCACGAGAAGAGGATTGGGAAAAATCGAAAGCTGTTGTGTACGCCTGAGACCGAAGGTCGAGGGTTTAAACGGCCGCTTGAGAGTTCTCCCAACCCCTCTAAGTGGTTGCATCAGGCTACATAAACACAACAAAACAGTTTCTGTTTCTCTTATAAAATAAGCAAAGAACTAAGTGATAATTGTGAATAACGAACTTTATTTTCAACATCAAATCGTAAGTTCTTCTTACAAGTTCGTAGACCAATCAGAACTTCCCATTGGCACCAAGAACAAATTCTAGCGTTAACCGCGTCTCTGATGTGATAGCCATGTTCGCCTAGCCGTATATAAACATGGTAATTGAATAATCACTGCATGCGTAACAAATTTTATAATATAAATATATTACACTGACGCTTGTTAATATACCGACTTTCAATTAAGTGAACGTGTTTCTTCGTGGAAGGTTGTCGCTTAGTGCTCATATAATAATAAAATAAATCTACTTTTCAATGAATAAGACTACTCCCATCGGAGAAGGCGGCTTCTTTTTTCTCTGTCCTTCTGAACCGGGAGGGTATTAGAAGACTGGGGGCTAAATAGAGGAAATATAGTAGTTAACTTACAAATTTACAATATTTTTTTATTCTTCAATTTGTTTCATGCATTTCTTTTTGCCGTAACAAAGCCAAGGTGTTATATCTTTATGGAGTGATGTTGTTAATTGATCAGAAATTTGGTGGAGATGTTTGAGAGCGGATGTCGGTCTCGTATTACAGATACTGGTAAAGTATATTAACAAGATTTTATTTTTAAGTATTACTTAACAGTATTATAAATTTGGTCGCGTTCGTCCTTAGCCCTGACCATATCCCAATTCCTAACCCTGAACCTTATCCTAACCATAGTTATAACTCAAACTCTATTCCTCAGAAGTTAGCGGCTTGTCTGCATCCGCTAAACTGTACTCTTATAAGTTTAAATAATGGTAATAGTAATGATAATGGTAATGATAATTGTGAATGGTAATAATGGTAATGATGATGATGGTAATGATGATGGTAATGATGATGGTAATGATGATGGTAATGGTGATGGTAATGGTGATGGTAATGGTAATGGTGGTGGTAATGATGATGGTAATAATAATGGTAATGATAATGGTAATGATAATAGTAATGATAATGGTAATGATAATGATAATGGTAATAATAATAGTAATGATAATAGTAATGATAATGGTAATGATGATGATGGTAATAATAATGGTAATGATGATGATGGTAATAATAATGGTAATGATAATAGTAATGATAATGGTAATGATAATGGTAATAGCAATGGTAATAGCAATGGTAATGATAATGGTGATGGTAATGATAATGGTAATAGCAATGGTAATGATAATGGTAATGTCAATGGTAATGATAATGGTAATGATAACGGTACAGATAACGGTACAGATAACGGTACAGATAACGGTACAGATAAAGAGAAAGGTAATGATGATGGTAATAATGGTAATGATAATAGTAATGATAATGGTAATGGTAATGATAATGGTGGCGATAATGGTAACGATAATGGTAACGGTAATGGTAATGGTAATGTTAATGGTAATGATAATGGTAACGATAATGGTAACGGTAATGGTAATGATAATGTTAATGGTAATGATAATGGTAATGATAATGGTAATGATGATGGTAATGATGATGGTAATGATAATGGTAATGATAAAGATAAAGGTGATGATAATGATAATGATAACGATAATGGTAACGATAATGATAACGATAATGATAATGGTAACGATAATGGTAACGATAATGGTAATGATAATGGTAATGAACTGGGAGGGTATTAGAATACTGGGGGCTAAATAGAGGAAATATGGTAGTTACTTACAAATTTACAATATTTTTTTTTTTTTTTGTTTCATGCATTTCTTTTCGTCATAACAAGGCCAAGGGGTTATATCTTTATGGAGTGATGTTGTTAATTGATCAGAAGTTTTGTGGAGATGTTTGAGAGCGGATGTTGGTCTCGTATTACAGATACTGGTAAAGTATATTAACAAGATTTGATTTTTAAGTATTACTTAACAGTATTATAAACTTGGTCGCGTTCGTCCTTTGCCCTGGCCATATCCAAATTCCTAACCCTGAACCTTATCCTAACCATAGTTATAACTCAAACTCTATTCCTCAGAGGTAAGCGGCTTGGCTTGTCTGCATCCGCTAAACTGTACTCTTATAAGTTTAAATAATGTTAATAGGTAATGATAATTGTGATGATAATGGTAATGGTAATAATAATAACAATGTATTTGTTGTAGCTTGGTAATTATGTTCTGAACGTTATGTTCAGGTGTCCTAGTATATGACTTGAGATAAATATTTACTTGTGATTGACCTAACGTGAGGTCTGTACTAGTGAAATATAGGACAGATGTTTTTAAGTACGGACCTCAACTTGCTGCGCTCGTCTCGGTCCTTGCTAAAACAAGGGTCCGATATTTCACTAATACAGACGAAATAAGCGAGGTGAATAAGTAGTTTATTATAACCCCGATTACACTGTTAATATTTTGGACAAGGCACGGCTGAAATTTTGGCATGGTCGACGCTATTGTTGGGCGGTGCAGACTTCATCAAAATTTCGTTCCCGTTCCTAAAAATTTAGCCTTGCCGAGCACCTCTGTATATGTTGGTGCTGTGCCCAAAATATTACAGTGTGAACGGGGTTTATATGGCTTTAATGAAATATAATTGACAAGTGCAAAGGTAGAGAACGACAGACTAACTTGCAGTTCTGTCGTCTTTTCATAAATAATTTCTTCACCAACTTCATTCTGCATGGTTACTTTCCCTTCTCTGATTGTTCGTAATACACTTGCACTTCATATTTTGTGAAAAGTTTAAATTTTACTGCGACAAAAACAAGACTTACTTAAATTTCCAACCTAGAGTGGGCAATATGGGAAATATCCGACCACTTATGAACCAATCAAATAGCTGGATTTCCGTATTCGGACCGTTCGCTGCCACAGCCATATAATAGATACTCGTATTCCAATTTAAGTTGTGAAAATTTTGTTCACTGGCCCGATTTTGCGCGGGAAAATTGTAAATGTCCCAATGGAGCCTTAGTTTGCAGCTGTGGTGAATAATCCTTGGGTTAATCTGTGGCGGAAGGAACGCCATACGTTGTCTTTCGGTTAACTTTAGAAAACTTAAGACACAAGTTGCACTCTGGCATCTTATTGTAGTAAGTTATTTTTTCCTCGGAGCATACGGGTATGGGGTTCGAAGTGAATTTTTTTTCTTGGTTGTCCCTTGGGAAACCATTGATCCTTTTCAGTTATCCCCAGAAAGGTTTTGTTTGCCCAAACCTCTTTTGGGTTTTTCTTTATATATATATCAGCCAAATGACCATAAAAACTTTATCACTCATAAATAATGTTTTTACTTCATAGCTATGTCAGCTTGGAATGCTCAATGGTCATTGTTTTGAATACTGTTATCATACATGTATTGCTTGGTCGATGGCTGCCATACTCTGCTTTATTGGGTCAAGTATTTTTATATTTTTATAATCTTTTTACTAGTTGATGGTTGCTATACTGAGCTTTATACGGCTGTGCTCGCCATCCGGTCTGTACGCAAAATAGCACTCGCTGATTGGCTGCCTAGCCGTAAAATAGGGAGGTTACGAAATGAAATGATGACGTCTAGTCGGAGCAGGGAAATTGGAGCGAGGTTGCATCGACGTTGCTTCATTACGAATTACTCGAAAAGGCGGGAATGTCAACGACGAGAAAAGTAAGACTTTTACCATGGCTAGCTTGAGACAAATACAAATTTGGGTTGTATATGATAACAAAATAAGCACATCGATAAAAGTGGAGATATCTTGCTGGGTTTGCGAGCAGTTTAATCCAGATCGATTAACCGAGTGGTTAACCGGGGCTGGCTCGCTCCATATGATCAGCCCCTAACAAAAAGGACGCAAGACTGGATAAAGAAACGAATAGAGCGGGGATGTTTTATGGCAATAAAATAGCTGAAAATTCACGATTATCTTTATAAAATTTACCACGGCAAGGTTTGCACGAGTCATGAAAACCTGGAAAGTCATGGAAAATCAAAATTTCAAAATCCAGGCCTGGAAAACCTGGAAAATTTAGTGCCGGTCATGGAAAGTCATGGAAAATTAGTGCCGGTCATGGAAAGTCATGGAAAATTAGTGCCGGTCATGGAAAGTCATGGAAAATTAGATTTCTTCTGGATCAGTGAATACTTCTATCTCAATTTTCTTCGCTCGCATTTTCAAGTTTCTTGGGCCCATCAATGAACGTGAAAAATATCATAAAAATCTTATCTACGATACTCGTAACATTAAGTTATCATAACTTGGCCGTGCACTTCAATTCAGAGACTGGGTCCCCCCAACCCCTGTGGTTCGACGGAGCCCCTGTTCAGCTCGTTTTGTTGTTTCTAGCTTTTCCAGGTCACGAATATTTGTAAATATGGTCATGGAAAAGTCGTGGAATTTTGATGAACCAATAGTGTACGAACCTTGCCCGGAGACTTCATTATCGGAACCCTATCGAGTTTTCATTATCGGAATCCTTGCAAACTTTCATTACTTTCGCCGTACTGGGTTGTTTAGTATGATTTTTAACATATATGTCAACCTCCCCAATGCTGAAGCACGAAGCTACACATGTAATTGGTCATCTCTGATTGGTGCGTGGTGCCAGCTCCTCCATTTCAGCAATTCGACTTTATTGGACAAACGACCAAACTCTCCAACATCTGTTGGAGAAATCAAAATGTTGGATCAGATTTTGATCGGAAGCAAACGTAATCCAACATCCTTTCCAACAAAGATGATCGATGAAAATAGTGTGGCAAACGATTAAACAATGTTGGATGCAACAAAGTTCTCCAACAAAGTTTGATCATTTCAGAATCATCCACAGAGATATACATGAACAGAATTTTTTCATGATAATCTGACACTGCCGAAGTGAACTGAAAAGAGTTGACTAGAGCGGGATTTGAACTCGCACTTTCGAGATACCAGTCCGTCGCTCTACCTGTTAAGACCTCGAGTCCACAGGGATCGGAGGCGAGTTTTTATCCAACTTAAGTGCGCGAGATATTCTCCCAACAACTTAACGCTTATCCATGAGAGGATGTGCAGTGTTTCAATTCTATTTCAGGATCATACTGAGAGATATACATGAACAGAAATTCTTCATGAAAATATGACACTGCCAAAGTCAACTGAAAAATGAACATTTTTCAGTTGACTTCGGCAATGTCAGATTTTCATGAAGAATTTCTGTTTAAAGTTGGATGGTTTGCCAGGGCTTCAATACCGTCTTAACAAACGCATGGTCTTACTCTTTCCCCAGGTGCTTGCCTTGCTACCTCACTCCATTCTGTTTGGATGGTTGCAAAGATGTCACTCACCACTGTCCCAATTGGCGAAGTCATCTTGGCACCTATCGACGAATGTAGTCGTCTCCAGCAATGTCACCTTCACCAAGGTCTTTGTCTTTTTCTTAAATTTTATGTACCTCGTAAGTTATTGCACTGTACTCAGAATCAATTTTACCCAACGACGAAAAATCAGTTCAGGAAACTTCGTATTATAATGGCACTGATTTTAACTCGTGATTTAGAACTAAGGTTTTAGCATAAGCACCACTGTGTAATATGATTTTGTTTGGTCTGACAATAAATGCAATGGCCAGCTATTTAATGTGTGGTTACTTCGCCGATAACTGTGTCGCGAGGAATCGTAGAGATGCGACGATGTAACTGCCCACTTAGTTGAAGAGTTATCGGCAGGTAAGCACTAGAGGTGGGGCATTGTCGGTGGAAGATGTTTGGTATTGGGGAGTTAATTGTTACCTAAAGGTACAACATGGGTTGGTGGAGGCACTGTGGTAGTTCGCATGTGTCTCACCACTTTCACTAGAGTTCCCTTCCAGCTCCGTGCAGTTATCTGATTAAAGTTACCTTGTTCACATGTTGGAAGAGTGTAGTCCATTTTGACTCTACCAAACATAGCAGGTTTTCTCTGGGTACTCCGGTTTCCTCCTGTAGTAACACTGGATCCATGAGGGGTGGTCCTTACTGGACCTCTAGGGAGAACAGTTGAGCTAGCTGATAGAATTTTATAAAATAACGTGACTCGTTCGCCTCCAAACACGGAAAATTTACCTCCAAAAGTGTAATGAAGCTTGTTTTGTACGTTTCGCCTTATTATTTCATGAAAGAAACACGTAACGGTTTTTGTGTGTTTGAACTCTGTGATTCCAACACTTGGTACGTTAGTTGACTTTCAAATAGCTTTAAAAAAACACACGTGATTTTCCTCTTCCTCACCGCGTTGAAGTGGCTTCGCTTTGTTGACCAGGGTTCGATCTTCATAAGCTTGGCTCTGATTGGTAGGTAGTTGATGATTTTCGGGAGAATTGCTTACTTCATTATTGTGTTAATTAAGTTAACTGATTTTCATCTGTCGTTATTTTATAAAAGAAATACCAAATGGATTCCCTTGTTTGGCCACTGTGATCCAAACACTTGGGATGTTGCTTGACTTTGAAAAGCAAAAATCACTCGCCTAGCGGCCAATGTCTTTTTGCGCTTTACTCAAATCTCGCAACGTTCCGCTTGTTTGAATCACGATTATGAATAAGAGCTCATCTCTTGGACGAGTAATGGAGTCTGGCCATCACCATATTAGAACGTCCACTTCTTTTTATGAGCGCTACGCAATCATACACTTGGCCATTGCACTAACCCAAGAAATAGCTTGGAATGTTAAGTACCACCGTGACAATGTAGAAACTTTGATATTTCAAAACCACAGCGAGCAGGCCGTCGGTGAAAACTTACTTATGGCATTCGAACATTTTTTACACGGAATAGTTTTCATATCGATAACATTTTCTCACCTAACTAAACGATTCCTCCGTCAGTCGGTTCAAATGGATGTTTGATATCCATCACATTTTGTTCACAATGTCTCTTTTGTCTTTCTCTTATAACTCGATCTGCAACTCCAAAAATAACTGTCGGGCGTTTGGTTTGTTGAAAAACACGACACAGCAGTGGATAAAGTAGTCTATTGTTTTTGTCATCTTCTACTCTTATGTTTATCAGTGACTTCTTTCATGAAGTCTGGCAAGCCCAGTGGGATCAGGGTTGTTGCAAATAGAACCGACGATTGGGGGTGTCAAGGCAAGTTGGACTTGTGCTTTAAATTTTTCAGCACAAACACACACAATAGGAAATATTACTATACGGTGGTCAAGTTGGCGGAAAGAACCGATGTCTAGGTGCTCAATGCTGGATGAAACGTGCAGCTAAGGTTTACATCACTGACAGGCACAACGCTTGTGAGTTGTATCTCGTTTTCCAAAGAGGGACCACATGAGCCACGTGGTCCAGCCTTTGCTGCTGGGCCGAATTTTCAAATGTGGATATCTCCTGCCAATCGAGCGCCAAACGATCGGAATCAACGCCAAACAGAAAGATTTAGGAGCCTTTAGCCTTGGCTGACCAGATCATTGAAGTTTCGAAGAGCTGCCAAAACCTCGTTTTGCAAAGGTTGGACCACATCGCTCATGTGGTCCCCTCTGCTATTGGGACGAATTTTCAAGTGTGGATATCTGCTGCAAATCGAGTGCCAAACGATCGGAATGATCAACAAACAGTAAAACTTGGGAGACTCTGGCCTTGTTTCCCCAATTGCGATTGGGCAAATCTTCAAAAACAATGGGTTAACCCCTTTACTTTTCGGTGAAATTTTTTACCTTAAAATTGCAGCTCAATTGAGTCCTAAGATATCTGAAATCAGTGGAAAACGTAACTATATGGTCGAAACCTTTTTGCTTAGAGGTTATTTGGATAATTTCAAATTAGTGGAAAAGTGGCGAAAAACCATGGCTTATCCCCTTTACTTTTTGGTGAAATTTTGTAATTTCAAATTTAGCCAGAATTTTCTCCTAAAATGACTCCAATCAGTGCATACCGTAAGAATTTTGTAAATAGACTGAAGGACTACAGTATTTGTAAATAAGATTAAATAATAATAATAATAATAATAATAATAATAATAATAATAGTCAGAAAATCGTCGAAAACCAAAGGTGTTAACCTGTAACCACTTTACTTTTTGGTGAAAGTTTTCGACCTCAAAAATGATTTCAAATATTAGTGTAATGTCCCCCAAATAAGGGCAAAACTATGTTATTCGGCCGAAACTTGCATATTTTGGGCTTTCTTCGAGAATTTGAAATTTGTCGAAAAATCGAAAAAAACTATGCATTAACCCCTTTACTTTTTGGTGACATTTTTCGACCACAAAAATGATCTCAAATATTAGTGTAAAGTCCCTCAAATAAGGGCAAAACTATGTTATTCCCCGAAACTTTCATATATTGGGCTTTTTTCGAAAGTTTGAAATTGGTGGAAAAATCGTCAAAAACCATGGGTTAAACCCTTGACCTTTAGGGTAAATTTTCCTACCTCAAAAATGATCTCAAATGAGGACAAAATTATGTTATTCGGCCGAAACTTTCATATTTTGCCCTAATTTCGAAATTTTGAAATATGTCGAATATTCGTCGAAAACTATGGGTAACACCTTTACCTTTTGCTGAAATTTTTCGACCTCAAAAATGACCTCAAATAGCAGTGTAAAGTCTCTGAAATAAGGACAAAACTATGTTATTCGGTCGGAACTTTCATATTTTGGGCTTATTTCGAAAGTTTGAAATTGGTCGAAAAATCATCAGAAACCATGGGTTAACCCCTTTGTTTCCTGGTTATATTTTTCGATCTCAAAAATGATCTCAAATATTATTGCAGAGTCCCACAAATGAGGACAAAACTACGTTGTTTGGCCGAAACTTTCATAATTTCGGCTTATTTCGTAAGTTTGAAATTGGTGGAAAAATCGTCAAAAACCTTGAGTTAACCCCTTTACTTTTTGGTGAAATTTTTAGATCTCTAAAATGATCTCAAATAATAGTGTAAAGTCCCTCAAATAACGGCAAAACTATGTTATTCGGCCGAAACTTTCATATTTTGGACTTTTTTCGAACGTTTGAAATTGGTGGAAAAATCGTGAAAAACCGTGGGTTAACCCCTTTACTTTTTGGTGAAATTTTTCGACCCCAAAAATAATCTAATATTAGTATAAAGTCCCTGAAATAAGGGCAAAATTATCTTATTCGGTCGAAACATTCATATGTAGGACTTTTTCCGAACATTTGAAATTGGTGGAAAAATCGTCAAAATCCATGGGTTAACCCATTTAGTTTTTGGTTAAATTTTTCGACCTCAAAAATGATCTCAAATATTAGTGTAAAGTCCCTCATATAAGTTCAAAACTATGTTATTTGGTCGAAACTTTCATATTTTGGTCTTATTTCAAAAGTTTGAAATTAGTTAAAAAATCGTCAAAAACGATGGGTTAACCACTTTACTTTCTGGTGATATTTTTCGACCTCAAAAATGATCTCAAATATAAGTGTAAAGTCCCTCAAGTGATCACAAAACGTTATTCGGCTGAAACTTTCATAATTTTGGCTTATTTCGCAAGTTTGAAATTGGTGGAAAAATCGTCAAAAACCATGAGTTAACCCCTTTACTTTTTGGTGAAATTTTTAGATCTCAAAAATGATCTCAAATATTAGTGTAAAGTCCCTCAAATAAGGGCAGAACTGTTATTCGGTCGAAACTTTCATATTTTGGACTTATTTCGCAAGTTTGAAGTTAGTCGAAAAATTGTCAAAAACCATGGGTTAACCCCTTTACTTTTTGGTGTAATTATTCGACCTCAAAAAGGATCTGAAATATTAGTACAAAGTTCCTCAAATAAGAGAAAAACTGTTATTCGGACGAAACTTTCATATTTTGGACTTTTTTCGATAGTTTCAAATTAGTGGAAAAATCGTCAAAAACCTTGGGTTAACCTCTTCTTTTTGGTGAAGTTTTCGACCATCAAATTTAGGCTCAATTTTTACCTAAAATGTCTCGAATGAGTGGAAAACGTAAGAATATGATCCAAACGTTGTTCTTTTGAGGTTAGTTTGATCGTTTGAAATTGGTGAAAAAATCGTCTTAAACTATGGTTTAATCCCTTTTCTTTTTGGTGAACTTTTCGACTTCGAGAAGTAGGCTAGATTTTGTCCCAAAATAACTGAAATCAGTGCGAAACCTAAGTATATGGTCGAAACTTTCGTGTTTTCATGTTATTTCGATAGTTTAAAGTTAGTCGAAAAATCGTCAAAAATCATGGG